>JAMKQA010021533.1:0-14635 GCA_024699735.1 Posidonia australis | reverse complement strand
TTTGTAATATTGAGTGATATCTCCTTTATTTTTTGTGCATACCGTTTATCTAATGAGTGTTTTCGTTTTATACATTTGCTATGCCACCACTTTCTGCACATAATATGCACATGTCTTTTGTATGTTGATTGATGTTTCCTTTGCATGTTTTCTTCCCTTCTTGTATATGCCATGTCTAGGAGATTAGAGACATGTTTGCTCTTCCCCTTTTGGTTAATAAAAGCATAAAAACCAAAATCAATAAATAGGACACATACTAGTGACAAATTGCAAACTTTCCCCCATGGTTTAATAAATTTTCAAGTAAAAGACTTAAAGCATACTTTGCATTCATCATATAGGGCATACATCTTCTCATCTCTTGAATCCACCTATATAGTTTGCGAAGGACATTTCTCGGTTTTCTCATTCTATGGCTTTGGCGTGGGATGAAATACCGGTATGTCCCCCCTTGTCTGGGGTTGTGTCAGTGTTAGTAGAGGGTACAGCCAACTGCTTTGGCAGAGGACGAGGCCCCGAATGCACTACCCGTTCACTGCCTAAGCTTTGGCTGGGATTTAGAACGGGGACCTTCATCTTTCTAACTTTGAGTCGGAGACCCATTTACCCTTGTGTGAACCCGAAGTAGACGACTTGGTAGGACACCCCTAGACTGTGAGAGAGTGCATGCTAGAAGCATTCATGCATTTGCATCTCATACCACCATAAACATTGCATCATTTCTAATTTGTTTGTTTTGTGCATAGAATACTTGTCAGTGTGCGAGTTCCTTAGCTAGAGCTCGAGGTTTTCCTTTCGCTGACACCCAGTGCGACTAGGTTACGACCACATCTCCCCAGTTATCTGTCACTTTCAACGATGGCTCATCCTAGGATTCATCCTCTAATTCCCGACCGCAGTTTGATCCGTACTCGCTCACGATGCGCTATGGCCCAGCATGACAGCGAGCCCCTTTCCTCTGCTGTTTAGGAGGAGGTCCCTGTTTCGGTGTACCCTTCCTTTGTTTCTGCCCCTATTGTCACTATTGCCTCCGCTTTTGCCTTAACGTCTGGAGGACCTCTGCCATCCCAGTATCGTGTCCCTGTGGCTACCCCACCTTCGGGGCCACAAGCTTTGTCTTCCGTTGCTTTTGGGGCCTCATCAGTTGAGTCTGTTCCTGTGACCCTTCCCTAAGATTCTTTTACTGTTCCTCCCCAGGGCTATGTGTTTACTAGCCCTCCTCTGACTATGGTTGTCTTTGTAGTAGCCCCCTTGTTTGGACAACTGGGATCTCGGCTTCCTGATTCTTCTCCTGTTTTGCCTCCGCTCGTCGGAGCCACTGGTGATGATCCCATTTCCGCACAACTACAACAAATATCGGCCCTCGCCCAGCAGTTGCAGGGATTGGCTGTAGCACTCCAGCCCTTTTCAGGTTTGTACTTTCTGACTCTCGAGTTGCCTTTGCAACCGGCTCTAAGACAATAGATTGCACTCACTACACCACCCCCACAGTCGTCACCATCCCTCGTCTCCCCGGCGATAGGGGTGTCGACATTGCCATTTGCAACACCGCCATAGCACCCATGACAGCATGCATCTCTACTATTTGGTGGTCAGCCATACTGGCTGACGGGAGCACACGCTGTGTGCATTGTACCCGAGGCCGTTCCGGTCCAACAGCTCTTGCTCCTGCATTTTGCATCTACTATAGCACCATCCCCTGCCTTATCCTCACCCTTGTACCAGACACAAGCCTCATCTTTTATCCCACAACACACAACACCCATGCACGGGTACACTGGCCATCCTACCGTAGCACTAGATGGCAGAATGGTGGATCCGGAGGAGCCCTTAGGGGTGACCCATACAGTGTATGCGGCACCCGCTTCAACTGCACAATCTACGACTGTAGTAGCTCCAGACGCTCTCCTTGCGAGGGTGAATGATTTGGAGCGCACACTCCGACAATTTCAAGGTGGGGACTGTCGGTCCTACAAATTCTGGGACCACTGTTATTTTCCAGAGGAGACTCTCCCACCGAACTTCCAAATCCCAGAATTCGACAAATACAACGGTAGAGGCTGCCCAGTTTCCCATTCGAGAGTCTATTGCGGTGACCTCGCCCAACTCCAAGCTAACGAGAGATTGCTCATCCGCCTGCTCCAGAAGAGTCTCACGGGGCCCACGTTGAAGTGGTTCACTTCCCTCGACATGGCCACCATCAGGACTTGGGACGACCTTACACAGGCGTTCCTCGAATAGTATTCCTTTAACCTTGACCTAGTCCCAAAGTGCGAGGACTTAGTCGCAATCAAGCATAGGCCCCAAGAAACATTTGGGGAGTATGTTGGACGTTGGCGGTCCTTGGCTTCGCAGGTCAAAGATAGACCCATTGACGAGGAGTCTATTGAGATCATGATCCGTGGAGCACAGCCAGCAGTCGGGGTTTTGCTCAGCATACAACCAGTCACCACTTTTTTTGCACTACTTCGGACGGGTGCTCGTGTTGAGAGTTCACTATGTGGCGGCAGTTTTCCAGCCCTCTCTTCATTCTCTAGGCAAGCCACTTCCTCACATAGTGGCGCAGCACTAGCAATAACAACAATAACCATAATGCCAATCCACCCAAGAGGTGGGATCCCTCCAAGGATACCGTTTCTTACATTAGATCCCCTGCTGCATCGGCAAATGTCCATCCGCCCCCTCAGCACCAAGTAGTTTATGTACCCATGCCCACACATGAAGCACCTCATGCACCACACATCACTCCCACTGCCACTCCAGTTTATCCTACCCACTTGTGGTGATGCGCCCGCCATTGGCACATCCATAGCCAAGGCGGCAATGCCGTGACAGGCACCACTATACCCCATTAGTGGAGCCCTTGGGCATGGTGTTTCCTAAAGTCGCATCCCTTTTGAGGCTACTTGAGGTTCGCCCACCACCAAGTCCGCTTCCTGCCTGGTATAATGTGAGCACGTTCTGCAATTTCCATCGAGTCGCAGGCCACTCGACAGACAATTGTCTTACACTAAGGAACACAATCCAGGACTTGATTGAACAGAAGGTCATTGTGATAAGCACGTAGACGGCAGGCCCCGAGCCCACATCAGAAGCCACACAATTACCACCAGCAAAACCCAACATAGTTAGCCAGCCATTACCCCAACATTCAGCCCTGGGAGCAGTAGGCCCCTCGGGAGTCAATTCCATCTTTTCTGTTGATTCTATCTGATCTTTTATTTGTCTTACCAATCTTCATTTATTCTCCCGTTTCCCTTTATCCCTCTTTGGTGATTTCAAGGAGTCATTAGTTTGATTCGTCCTCCAATTAATGCAGTCTCATCGTTCAACTTCAAACCCCGTCCGCTTCAAGCCTAAACTTGTAATGTTTTGTACCGTGTCAACCAGTTCGAGCTGGTCAATTCCATTCCTGCGATTTGGCCATTCGTAGTGATCCCTGTTTGATGGTCGAGAACTTGTGTCGCAAGTGGGGGTACGAGAATGGAGCCCCTCGAGCGATGCGGCCAAGGAACCACCGAGCCAATGAAGGTGGAAGAACAAAGAGAACACGAAGAATTGGGATACGAGCGTCGGAACCAGCAGAAGAGATCCCCTACGCTTCGGTAAGTCCCTAAGGATGATTATTTCCCATGATTTAACTAACTTTACCAGTGCATGCGTTTCAGATCTCAACTAGCGTCTGTTCAATGACATAGTCGCCAGCATTTTAGATTTATCTAGAAGAATTTTTTCCAGAGAATGGTCATTTATTCTCAGAGCAAACCTGTCAACAGTGTAAGAGTTGTACAGTGCTTAGCAGAGTCAGAACAGTTGGCAGTGCGTCAGGCAGCAGCAACACAAGATCTTGTGTAGAAGGCAGACACAAAGAGCCTGACAGATGACACAGTTGAAGATTCAGATATTTTGCCTCGAGAACAATTGGAGATGCTCATGGAGGACTTAGCAGAGCACGACAGAGTCAGAGTAGGGGAAAACATTTGTTTCACTATCGCAGCAAGAATCATCAGGACCAAACTTCAATCATGGTCCTTCAATAAGAAAGAGAGTGTGCTAATCTCTAGTCAGCTGGGAGCCCGTCATCGCCTTCTAACTAAAAAGTACTACCAGTGATCGTCGACCACTCCCGAGTCGTGCAAAACATTCCATTGTGGGCCATACATCTTTATGTCTCCTATTTATGGCATCCAAACATCACATAAATCGTGTCATGTGCATTGTAGTTTCTTTTTGTATTACAATCATAATATGAACTTTGGCATAACCATTGCCCGATGAGGAAATTCGGAAGCCAACCTTCTTAGGAAGAGTTTTGATCCTCCTCACGCGTTACTACCTGTGTGACCTAGGGAGTGAAGGAGCCAGTATTCATGGGAAAGTGGACGAAATTTATAAATTCCTAAGGGACCTATACCTCCAGAGGGAGAAAAAATGATAGGTTGTAAATGAATGTGAGCCAATAAAAATATAGTCTTCGGAGCACAAAAGAAATAAGAAGATAGAAGTTGGCTCCAATGAGAGAGGCATGCAAGACGACTCTATCCCTATCACATAACTTGGAGAGGAGTCGAAGCATACACCTACCAAGCCCATACTTGCGAAGGGACTAGCCACCCCTTTTACATCAAAAAGAAAAAAGAGAGAGCAGCCACCCCTCAGCCTAGGTGATTGTTACCTCCAAGCAGGGATAGGGTTTGTCAGCATGCCTTTGAGGGAGTAAAAGAAAAATGAATTATCGAGAAAAGTAGGTATAAGATCCTAGGAGTTTGGCATGGAGCCCATTTTACCCCTAAAGCCCATTGATTGAGTGAAAGGCACCATAAACATAGGGATCCAGGTAGCACCAAGTGAGTTGAGGACATTTTAGTTCCTTATAGTAGGCAATGAAGGCTTCTTCGGTACTGAGGGCATATCTTCCAAAAACCATGCATAAAGCTTGCTTCTATCTTATGAGTCTTGCATAAGTCATTTGGCATTCAACATTTTCGATGACACCACTTTTTGCATTTTGCATTGCTTTGCAAGGCGTCTGCCCACGTTCCAACCAGGGGCATGCTAGCTGCCTTTTGGGTCGGAATATTGGCAAAAAGGGATCTTCTACCAGGGGTATGTTAACTGCTCTTTGGTTGGGAATAGGTGTTTGACTAAGGCCATGCTAGCTGCCTTTTCTAAGTCAAGAAGATCATGGGGACAATACTACTTTTGGAGCATGCAGATGAGGCTTCTCAAGCACTTCTAGATAAGCCTGTCAATTGATGCAACACAGAAGCATACCTGTTGCAGCACATGAAACTGGCTGGTGGTATGCATGGCAATAGCCCGCATGCCTGCCGGACTTCTTCCAAGGCGAGAGTAAGCTCTGTCTGCATGAGGCGAAATGCATGGAAAGTGGGTTTCCAAAATCTAGTCACAGCACATAACAAGTGCCATTTCACTTCAACCTTGGCAATATTCAACAACGAGGATGATTTGCTTCAAACTTGCAGTTGCTCATGATCCGCAGCAGTTAATGCACCAAACCATGTTTGCAAAATATCAGAACAATGCTTGGGTGTCACCATGGCTGGATATCTAGGTATGGCATATGAGCTGGTAGCTATGGCAGTTACCCAATGAGCCCCATCATATACCAGCACATCGACTGTGAAAATTCACCAAAGGGGTAATTTACAGAAAACCCCCTACATTCCTAAAATTTGCAGAATAGTCCACAAAGGATGTGGGAAGTTATGAAGGAGGCAGAAGCTTGCAAATATTCAGCAAAATATCAAATCTCATAGCATAGTGGCAGTACAGCAATCAGAAGTTTGTCATATTAGGAAATTTGCAATAAAGCCCTCAAGTGTTGGAAGATTGCAAGTAAGCCCTCACTTTTTGCAACCTCGCAAACAAAGCCAGTTGAGATCATAACCCCAACAAGGTTCTATTATAGGATATTGCATGCATCTCAGCAATAACACTGGTTTCTGTGCCACAGTACAAGCAGCAAGCATAGTTTACAGTTCTGCCCTCCAAGCGCAATTGCAGCCAGTTTCCTTCCTAGGGGACAACCCAGGGATTATCGCTTTTTGTTTTTTTGGATTCTCCTTCTAGGTGGATGAGATCCTTCTACCCCTCCTTCTTGGATTTTTGAGGGTGCGAGCTCCATTTCCTTGGCTCTTGACAGGGCGGTCAAAGTCGACCTTTTGATTGAGCAGTCAAGGCTATTTCTTTTGCTTTGCATGGATTTTCGCAGGCGCGAGATCCTTTTGCTTAACCTTTTGACCTGGCGGTCAAGGTCATATCCTTCCCCTTGGATTTTCGCATGTGCGAAATCCAACTGTTCGACCTTTTGACTGGGCGATCATGGTCTTATCCTTCCCCTTGGATTTTCGGGAGCGCGAAATCCAGTTGTTCGATCTTTTGATTGGGCGGTCAAGGTCATTTCTTTTCCTTTTTCATTGCAGGAGTGAGATCCTTTTCTTTGGCTTTTTGACCGGACGATTAAGGTCCTTATCCTTTTCCTTGGATTTTTGCGGGCGCGAAATTCAGTTGTTTGACCTTTTGACCGGGCGGTCAAGGATGTATCCTTTTCCTAGCTTCTGACCGGGTGGTCAAAGTTGACCTTTGACCGGGCAGTTAAGGTCATTTCCGTTTCATTTCCTTGGCTTCTGACCGAGCGGTCAGAGTCAACCATTAACCGGGTGGTCAAGGTCATTTCTGTTGCTTTTCCATGTCTTCTGACTAGGCGGTCAGAGTTGACCTTTGATTTGGCGGTCAAGGTCATTTCCATTGCTTTTCCTTGTCATTAGTCCGGGCGGTCAGAGTCGACCTCTGACTGGGTGGTCAAGGTCATTTCCATAGCTTTTACTTGTCTTCAGATAGGGCGGTCAGAGTCGACCTTTGACCGGGCGGTCAAGGTCATTTCCGTTCCTTTTCATTGGCTTCTGACAAGGCAGTCAGAGTCGACCTTTGACCAGGCGATCAAGGTCATTTTCGTTGCTTTTTCTTGTCTTCTGACCAGGTGGTCAAAGTCGACCTTTGACTGGGCAGTCAATGTCATTTCCATTCCTTTTCCTTGGCTTTTGACCGGGTGTTCAGAGTCGACCTTTGACCAGGCGGTCAAGGTCATTTTCATTGCTTTTCCTTATCTTCTGACTGGGTGATCAGAGTCAACAATTGACTGGGCAGTCAAGGTCATTTTCGTTCTTTTTCCTTGGCTTCATACTGGGCGGTCAGAGTCGACTTTTGACCAGGCGGTCAAGGTCATTTCCATTGCTTTTCCTTGTCTTCTGACCGGACGGTCAGAGTCGACCTTTGATCAAGCGGTCATAGTCATTTCCGTTCCTTTTCCTTGGCTTCTGACCAGGCGGTCAGAGTCGACCGTTGATCGGGCAGTAAAGGTCATTTCCGTTGCTTTTCCTTGGCTTCTAACCAGGCAGTCAAGGTCATTTCTTTTCCATTTTCCTCGTGGGTGCGAGATCCTTTTCTTTGGCTTTTGATAGGGAGGTCAAAGTCAGTCTTTGACCGGGCGGTCAAGGTCATTTCCTATTCCTTTGATTTTCGCGGGCGCGAAATCCAACTGTTGACCTTTTGACCGGGCAGTCAAGGTCATATCCTTTTCCTTGGATTTTCGTAGGTGCAAAATCCAGTTCTTCGACCTTTTGACCAAGTGGTCAAGGTCATATGCTTCCCTTTGGATTTCCGCGAGTGCGAAATCCAGCTGTTCGACCTTTTGACTGGGCGGTCAAGGTGTAATGCCCCGATCCCAGGCACGCTACCAAAACACAATATCAAGCATAATTACACTAATTACGGAAATATCAAATAACTGTAACTAAGGCTCACCTTCAGGATCACAATGAGCGGCTAGAAGCTCCAACTCCTGCACTAGAACTCGACTACATGTGATCTACACCTGAAAACCAAAAAGCACATGTAAGTGACATCTAAGTCACCCAGTACGTGCCCCAAAACATACAAACCACAAAACCTCGGCAAAACCATAAATCTCATTCTTATCATTTTTTTCAAAACTTGGTTCTCTCTTTTTGAAAATCATCCTTTCTTTATTAGACAACCACTTGAGAATTCAATCCCAATCCATGCTTTTTCAAAAGCCATGTTTCCGTTCCTTTTCTCAAGACATTTGGAAATTCATTTCAAAACCACTTTTTTCTTTCAAAACATTCCTTTACACTTCTTTCAAAAACCTTTTGAATTCATTTTCCAAAATATTTCCATTTCCAATATTTGGGGATTTCATCCCAAAACACACTTTCAAATTCACATTTCTAACCAGATCCAGCCTAAAACACAATGCCCCATTGGGCTCAAAACCAAATCATAAACACTGGCTAGCAATTGGTTAAAACATCATCATTTCTTTTCAAGATTTTAGGACCTTTTCGTTAGTCCAATCCAAACCAAATCACATTTCTCTTTCTTTATTCATTTCCACTTTTCTTTACTGTTGTTACCTTGATCAGAGGTAAGCAGGCACACAAGCAGTAGGCGAGTACATCCTTCCCTTACCTTCCTGCACTACCGTGATGAAATTCCCAGTGCAGGATGTCACCGCCTTGGCCAACTGGCCTCAATTTCATTTTCATAAGTGCATGGGGATACGCCTCTGTCTGACACCCCTGTCGGTGACCCAAACAACTAGGTGCAATGACCCAGGCTCAGCCTACACCGTCGATGACCGAACAACTAGGCTCAAAAGCCCAGGCTCAACCTACACCTCTATGAGCTCGGTGACCCGAACAACTAGGTACAACGACCCAGGCTCAGCCTACACCGTCGGTGACCCGAACAACTAGGTATGAAAACCCAGGCTTAGCCTACACCGCTATGAGCTCAGCAACCACATTATCAGTGTTCCAGTTCAAAACCATTTTCCATTTCATTCCATTCTTCTCGTTGTAGGACTCTATTTCCTTGTTACACTTGACCCTCCAATGGGGTCCCAACTCAAGCCATGGAAACCATGCTTAAAGTCATAAATTGGGTCTCATGCCCAAAACCGCATAAAACCATCTTTTTCATTCATTAATAGGGTCTAAAACCCAAATCCATTTGTTTGGGGTTCCACATGCCTCCATGTCATTACATGGGGAAACATCATTCATATAAATCCACCATACCATTAAAACCATTTAACATTCATTTAAATTCACATTTTAACATCCCAAGTTCAGGGCAAAAATGGCATACCGAATTTTCAATTCGGTATTTCGAAATTCCCTATTTCAGTATACCGAAAATTTTCAGTATGTCGAAACCCCCTGTTTCGGTCGATCGTGAAATTTCGTTCTACTGAACCCTGGGTTTTAGCTCAATCTATCAGGATTTCGGCATACCGAATAAATTCAGCATACTGAATTCCTCACAGACAGGGCACACCCCTGTTTGTTGCGACGGAATTCGCCCAAAGTGGGAGTCCTGATCGGACCCCCCAAACATTCATCAACAATTTCCATAAAATCATGGGGTGTTGACCCTCAAGTCTACATCAAAATCCCTCAAACCATTCATGATTCCATCAACAACACAATTCAAACGAAAATCACAAGGGGAAGGGGCTCAAGAATGGCTACTGTAGCCTTCAACCCCAAAATCACATTTTCCCCACAAACATCAATCCTAACAGTATGATCTCTACATTCTCATGCCATACATCACATTCCCATTCATTTCATGATTTTTCTACAATTTAACATGCATTTCTCTTAATTTCATGCAATTAACCCATCCTTAATAAAAACTAAACGGAGGAAGGGAAAGGAGTTGCGTACCTGGCTCAGATACCCGACGACTCTCCCTGCACTCCGACGAACCTCCTCGTGCCTTAGCGAACCTCCTCAGCTGGTGGAACCCACTAGCGGATCACCCCACCTCCTCCGTTACGTGTCGCTCCTCTCCCTTTCCTCCTCTCTCTGTCACCCCTTCCTCTCTTCACATGTCGCGGCCTTCGTTTATCCTCTTCTCCTCCCACATCGTGCCTGCCGCCCATCGCATCGGAGGAGATGGTGAGGCACGGACCAGTGTCACTGGTGGCATGGGTCAGGGAAGGGAAGGAAGGAGATGGGGAAAAATAGTGCGGGCTCGTGAGACGATGGAAAGAAAGGAGAAAAAGAAGGAAAAGAACGGAAGAAAAGATAGCACGCAAACAGAGACGACTGTGCACCCTCAAGCTGGACTCCACATTGGCCCCAAATCACAAACTAGCGTACAAACAACCAACCACAAGCTCACACAAACAAGAAACAACAGATTATCCATTAATAAACCATTTAAGCAATATTACAATTAATTACATGGTTTACAAATAAAAATGGATAATCAGGCCTAGATGACACATCCTACCCCCCTTAAAAGAATTTTGTCGTCGAAATTTAGTTCTAACAAAACAAGTAGGGGTACTATCTCTAGATGTCCATCTCGCGTTCCTAGGTAGCCTCCTCTGTACCATGGTGTTGCCACTAAACTAACACCAATGGAATCACCCTATTCCTGAGGACTTGCTCTTTCCTGTCCAGTATCAGAACTGCATTATTAATGTGACATCTGGGCCTGATTATCCATTTTTTATTGTAAACCGTGTAATTATTTGCAATATTGTGTATAATGGTTTATTAATGGATAACCTGTTGTTTCTTGGTTGTGTGAGGTTGTGGTTGGCTCTTTGTGCATCTGCTTGTGATTTGGGATCCATTTGGAGTTCGGTTTGAGGATGCACAATTGCCTTGGTTTGCATGTCTGTCTTTTCTTCCTTTCTTTTCCTTCTTTTTCTCCTTCCTTTCCTTCCTCTCATAAGTCGCATACTTTTCTCCCTGTCCCCTTCCCATCCTCGACCCGTGACACCAGCGACACTGGTCCATGCCTCGCCGTCTCCTCCAAAGCGATGGGCGGCCGGCGCGATGCGGGTGGAGAGGAGGATAAGTGGAGGTCGCGGCATGTAGAGAGAGGAAGGGGTGATAGAGAGAGGAGGAGAGGGAGAGGATCGGGGCGTGACCAAGGAGGTGGTGAGCCGCTCGTGTGTTCCGCCGGCGGTGGAGGATTCGTCGGGGCGCGACGAGGTTCGTCGGAGTGTAGGGAAGGTCACCGGGTGCTGTGCCAGGTACGCGACCCCTTCCCTTTCCTCCGTTTGGTGTTTTGTTGATAGTAGGATTATTTGCATGAAAATCAAGATAATGCATGGAAAATTGTAGAAAATCATGAAATGAATGGAAATGTGTTGTATTGCATGAAAATGTAGAGATCATGCGGTTAGGATTCATGTTTGGGGGAAAATGTGATTTTAGGGTTGAAGGCTACAGTAGCCGTTCTTGAGCCCCTTCCCCTTTTGATATTCGTTTGAATTGTGTAGTTGATGAAATCATGAATGATTTGAGGTGTTTTGAAGTAGATTTGAGGGTCTACACCCCACGTTTTTATTGAAATTTATGATGCATATTTGGGGGGTTCGAATGGGACTCCCACTTGGGGTGATTTTTCACTACCTAGACAAGGGTGTGTCCTGTCTGCGAAGAATTCGGTATACCGAAAAAATTCGGTATGCCGAAATCCTAGAAGATTAGGCCAAGACCTAGGTTTCGGTAGACCAAACTTTTCTGGTGGACCGAAATAGGGGGTTTCGGTATATCGAAACTGGAAATTTCGGTATACCGAATTAAAAATTCGGTATGCCGTTTTTGCCCTGACTTTTAACGGTTAAAATGTGATTTTTAATGAATGTTAAGCGGTTGTTTTGGTATGGTGGGTTTATGTGAATGTTGTTTGCCCCGTGTAACAACATGGAGGCATGTGGAACCCCAAACAAATGGATTTGGGGTGTGGTTTTTGGGTTTTGACCCAACAAATGAATGAAAAGATGGTTTTGTGTGGTTTTTGGACTTGAGACCCAATTTATGGTTTTAATGTGGTTTTGACGGCTTGAGTTGGGACCCCAGTGGAGGGTCAAGTGTTGCAGGGAAATAGAGTCCTGCAATGAAAGAGAATGAAATGGAAAATGATATTTGAAAAATTGGAAAGAGTTTTGAAATGGAACACTAATAATGTGTTATGAACAAGATTGTGGTTTCCGAACTTGAGCCATTGTAGGCTGAGCCTGGGCCTTTGAGCCTAGTTGTTCGGGTCACCGAGATCGTAGTGGTGTAGGCTGTGTCTGGTCTTTTAGCCTAGTTGTTCGGGTCACCGACGGTGTAGGCTGAGCCTGGGTAGTTGTACGTAGTTGTTCGAGTCACCGAACTCATAGCGGTGTAGGCTGAGCCTGGGCTTTTCAGCCTAGTTGTTCGGGTCATCGACGGTGTAGGCTGAGCCTGGGTCATTGGACCTAGTTGTACGGGTCACCGACTGGGGCATCAGATAGAGACGTATCCCCGTGCACTTGTGAAAATGAAATTGAGGCTGGTTGGCCGGGGTGGTGACATCCCGCATGGGGATTCTCATCGCGGCAGTGCAGGAAGGTAGGGGAAGGATGTCCTCACCTACTACTTGTGTGCCAGGTTACCCCTAATCAAGGTAACAACAGTAAAGAAAAGTGGAAATGAATAAAGAAAGAGAAATGTGTTTTGGTCAGGAAGGACTTGTGAAATGGTCCTAAAATACTGAAAAGAAATGATGATGTTTTAACCAGTTGCCAGCCAATGTTTATGATTTGGTTTTGAGCCAAATGGGGCATTGTGTTTTAGGCTGGATTTGGTCAAAATGTGTATTTGAAAAGTGTTTTTTGGGAAGAAATCCCCAATATTGAAAATGGAATTGTTTTGGAAAAAAAATGAATTCCAAAAGGTTTTTGAAAAGATTGTTTTGTAAGAAAAAGTGGTTTTGGAATTAATTTCCAAATGTTTGGGAAAAGAAAAGAGATATGGCTTTTAAAAAAGAATATGGTTTTGGGATTGAATTCCCAAGTGATTGTTTAATAAAAGAAAGGATGATTTTCAAAGGAGAAAACCAAGTTTTTGCAAAATGATAAGAAATGAGTTTCTTTTGGTTTTACCGAGCTTTGTTTGTGATTGTGTGTTTTGGGGCGCGAACTGGATGACATAGATGTCACTCACGCATGCTATTTGGTTTTCAAGTGCAGACCGTGTGCAGTCGCGTTCCGGTGTAGGAATTGGAGCTTCCAGCCGCACATTGTGATCCTGAAGGTGAGCCTTGGTTACAGTTATATTTATTTCTGTAATTAGTGTAATTATGCTTGGGATACTGTGATTTGGTAACGTGCCCGGGATCGAGGCGTTACAGAGTGGTATCAGAGCTAAGGTTACACCTAGAGAACCGGCTTGGTGATGTCCGGTCTAGTGGCTCCCTAGGACTGCACGATAGAGGGTCGTGCACCTGAATTTTTAGATTTGCTGTGTTTTGTGGTGCTGGCAGGAGGATGTCTCGCCGAGGCCGCAGTCGTGGCAAGACCCCTGTATCTGACTCTGAGACGGGAGACAGTAGTGGTTGGAAGGGGATGAGACGTGAATTTGGCGAGATGATGTGGGGTTTCGCCCAGTCCTTTGGCAGCAACTGCAAGGATGAGGCGAAGGGTGACCCGTGGATCAAGCAGTTCCGCCAGCTTGGTGCGCTGACTTTTGATGGGCGCGGCACACCAGAGGAGTGTGAGGCTTGGTTCCTAGAGGTGGAGAAGATCCTTGAGGGGATTGAGTGTCCAATAGAAAAGTGGGTCCAGATCGCAGCTTTCCAGCTTAAGGGCGCTGCGGATCAGTGGTGGAGGACAGTGCGCCGCACCAAATTCCTGAATGTGGACCTACTGATGATCTCTTGGGATGAGTTCCAAGAAGTATTCTATGAGAGGTTTTTCCCTGAGCATGAGAGGGATAAGCTAGACAGAGAATTCTGGAACCTGAAGCAGGGTAGCCTGTCTGTGGCTGAGTACTAGTCGTCCATCCTTCGGCTAGAGTAGTTCTCTCAGGCTGCAGTTTCTGAGAAGAACAGAGCCAAGAGATTTGTGGAGGGACTGAATCCTGTGCTGAGATCCAAAGTTATTGGCTTCAGATGCCAAAGTTTAGCGAGGCTGTTGAGCTTGCAAGCTGCTATGAGGATGATTGTAGGCTGTTTCAGGAGGAGTATCCCAAGAAGGAAAAGAGGAGAAAGTCTATTTCTCAACCTTTTGTTTCTTGACCCTCCTTTTCTCGACCGTCAGTGATGGGAGCGCCAAGTTCTGGGAGTTCTGACAGCTCTTTGAAGAAGTGGAAGCAATGGCCTACGTCTGGTAGAGAAGAGAGTATCTGTTTCAGCCATGCTGGGTCTAGCAGTGGCCCACAGGTGGGACCGTGCTATGTTTGTGGCATGATGGGGCATGTGGCAGCGCAATGTTGGCAAAGGCAGAGGAATTCGGATAGAGTAGTCTGCTACAACTACGGGAAGTCCGGACATTACCAAAAGGACTGTTCCAGTCAGCCTAAGCCAGCAGGTGATGCACCACGTCAGCCGACAAAGGGGAGAGTGTTCTCCATTGCTGCCCCAGATGTGGGTCCATCTGGAGATGTGGTAGAAGGTGAGAATTAGCACAGCTGAGTTGATAAGTCCTGTCCTGTAATAATAGATCCTATGTGTAAGTGACACTATTTCATGTTATGATTATGGTTATGGTGTGTTGATTATAGGATCTTTCCTTGTGGGTGATCGGATGGCCCGAGTC
>JAMKQA010021532.1:0-15156 GCA_024699735.1 Posidonia australis | reverse complement strand
GCTCCACCCAAGATCCACGCACCACACATGCCACTACAGCCCTTCGTCTCTCTCTCTCTCCCCCTCCCTCCCTCCCTCTCCCTCTCCCTCTCCCTCTCCCTCTCCCTCCTCTCTCTCTCTCTCTCTCTCTCTCTCTCCCTCCCCCTCTCCCGACGCATAACAAGGAAAAACAGGGGAGGATGGGGGAAAAGGGAAGGGGGTTGAGAAGGAGGAGTGGGGAGGAAGCGAAAAGAAGGTGGGGAGGGAGAAGTGCATGCGCCGAGGAGGAGGGGAAAAGAAGAAGAAAGAAGGAGAAGACGGTGACGAGCGGTGGAGGAGTGCAGTGCGGCTTATAAAGCCTGCGCACGGAGTAGTTGGGAGCATGCTCACCTACACGTCTCAGCCATCGGCACATCGCACAAGCACACCGACCACTCTGTCCAACCACCAGCCACAACAACTGGCCCACAGCGTGGGCCCTAAACGGACCCCACACCCACAGTGCCATAATGCACAGGGACGTGAAAATAGAATCCGGTACACGAGGCCCAAGTCCAAAAGCATAAAACCACACAACGAGCTTCGAAACAGTAACACCCGTCCAGGAATAAAATTTATAAAATGTAAATAATTATGAAATGAATTTTTATGGGTGTTACAGTGTCGAACTGCCTGGCGCCAAGGAGATAACACTGGACACAAGCAGTCCACCAAAGAGAGACCACAGTATCTACACTGCCACGGTGAAGCCACTATGTGAAAGAGCTATCACCGTCTTACGATTCTCTTGCCTAGAGAACCCTCAACAAAGCCAACCCCTCCTAGGAAGGTAGTCTTGTCTCTCAGGATGCTACCAACTACAAGGCACGTGTCCCACCCGCACAAGCCACCATAGGGTACGCTTTCTCACAACGCCCTCCACACGGTACTCAGGAAGGAGTCTCATACCTCTACACCTAACAATACCTGAGCCTCAATGTTCACAGCGACAGCTGGAGTATCATACCTCCCTGTCATGCCACGAAACACCTCAACCTATAGACCACAACCCTAGCCTTGAAACGACAGTCAATGAGTATCATACCTTCAAGATCCGACGAATCTCAACCTCAGATATCTCAGCCCCCAACGCAAACAAAAAGTACTAGAAAACTCTTTCTAAAATCATTTCCAAATCTGTACTTTTCTTTTTCCAAAACTCTCTTTATGGAAAACCTTTTCAAAATCATTAAGTATCCTTTAAAACTCAAGAAATAATATGCCCAACAGCGGCACGGAAACCAAAGGTCGAGAAATCACAAACAAAACACAGTCTCGACGGCTCTCCTATCAGGCCCAAGCAAAAACACCTTGGGAGTGTCTAGGTTCATGAGCACAAAGCCATCCAAGCCACAACCAACTAAGACAACTAAGTATCCAGACAAGATACCTCGGACAACACACAATAAGCAACACACTGGGCTATGCTACTTCATATAGAGCGTCTGGAAGGAACAACATAGACATAGGAAACTCACAAGAGTCACCCCAAAACAACAACACACTCCTAGAGACCCATCGAGTCATCCACAGACCACAACAGACATTTGGGGACTCATCGAGTCACCTAGAGACCACAACGGACATCTAGGGACCCATCGAGTCACCCAGAGACAACAATGGACATCAAAAGACTCATTGAATCACTCAGAAACCACCAGAGACATTTGGGGACTTATTAAGTCACTTAGAGACGACAACAGACATCTGGCGACCCACTGAGTCATCCAGAAACCACAGGAGGATAAAACTCAAAGCATTCTCCGCACCCACCACAAATACAACAACCACACATCCGGGAAGCCTCATGCTTCACCCAGATGCGACAACAAGAGGACGGAACTGCAGGCATCCTCCCACACTGACACCAATAACTCAAACAGACGACCGATGACGACTACAGACTACCAACAACGATAACAAACACCAGCAAGAATAGACAGTAAACAAACAAACAAACAAACAACAACAACAACTAAACAAACAACAAGCAGCAACAACTATGAAGGGTACATCAGAGACAGACAACTGTTGCACCCTACCCTCCATAGTAAAATACCAAACTTCCCAACACTAGGTGATGCCTAACCCCCTTAAAGGGAACACACGTCCTCTGGTCAATAGATGAAGGATGCCTAACCCCCATAAAAGAACAAGGTACCTCCTCAGCAAATGCCCTACCTCCTCGCAAGCGTAGCACACCAAGCAGACCAGCACCCACAGAAGACGTGAACAACCTCTAGGCGATAGGACTCGTTTTGCCTCACCAGCCAGCACAGAGTCTTGCCTAGAAAACAACCACTACCACACCCACGGACAACACAGTGCTTAACTCACATAAAATTCATGGACAGCACCATACCACACCCCACGAAGTTGAGGAACTTTAGCAAACTACTCCACACGAGCGAACACCGCTTCATTCTCCGATGCCAACTACTGAGGTGATAATGGTGATCGAAGGGGAGGGCTATGGTTATTTTAGTGATTCAATAGAAGATACAATTAGTGGATTGTTGTCCGAGACACAATCACTCACCAAACAAGCACACTACAAGACTTAGATCCCCCTCCTATTCTCCGTTACCTCTGCTTAATTCCACTACCACTACCCAAACTGGGCACACTACCCAACTCAGTTACCAAACCTGTCCCAAGTAATACTTAATTCCGCTACCACTATTACACATTTGTGCCCTCCATTTGCTGTTCAAAGGATGGAGCTCCCTAGTAGTTTGAGGTGATGATAATACGTGGGAGATCCTCAACTTCGTTCCGCCACTGACTACTAGAAGAATCAAGACCTGCAACGATGTCACAGGTGGCAAAGGGGCAATGCAAGAATTAGATAGAAGGTTTGGGAGAAGAAGTCTAGGATTTTTGGGAACTCGCCCCTCTTGTAGAGGTGAATGAGGAGTGGGAAGGAGTCCTGTAGTGTTATTAGGTGGTGTTACTTGTCTATGGTTGGGCCAAGCAATAGGAGGCCCATTGATTGGATTCTAGTCAACCATGTAATCCGCTAACGGTTGGAGGAACAACTACTTCGATCAGAGGAATTCGTTCCAGCATCCCCTAAATAAGTGCAAAAAAGCCCTTGAGCAAGTGTTTCTAATGCTCATAGACAGTGTTCGCAAGTGTCAAATTCTAGATCTCAAGTACCATCACAAAGACGCTTTACCAACTACCACTAAATCAAGTCGCAACAGATGTTTAAGGTAATCAAAGTATTGGGCCGTTAGATTAGAAAAAATTGTTGTTCAAACCATCACTACATCTTCCATGCAATAATCATAATTACATCTAGTGCAAGCTCTGAATATTCAGATCCCATATTTTGGACAAACTTGTAATTTGTGACATTATTTGGAATTCAACTTTCCATCCTAATCCTGAAAAGATCATTGAATTCGTATCAGAATAACAAATTTGAGAAGGAAAGAACCAAACATCCTAAGGACAAGGCAGATGCTTGATATGAAACTGTAATACTGCTATTTATCTAACATCTCGATGGAGATTTGCAATGTGTATTTCCTAGAGGCTTATATAATTCATGAAAAGAGTAAATTTGACAAACTCTGCAAA
Source organism: Posidonia australis (assembly GCA_024699735.1). Classification (NCBI taxonomy): domain Eukaryota; kingdom Viridiplantae; phylum Streptophyta; class Magnoliopsida; order Alismatales; family Posidoniaceae; genus Posidonia; species Posidonia australis. The sequence goes on along the minus strand of JAMKQA010021532.1, from coordinate 11,553 downwards.
CCAAGCGAAAAAATGCAGAGCTCAATAGAACTACCTCTCCTACTCGCAAAGAGTATATAACCTCAATATTTATAAACAAGGACATAACAGAAGAAATTTTGCAACTTTGTATTGGCAAATTTAGGCCGTGACTACCTTAAAGTGAAAGTACCCGAACAAGAGGCCAAAGCTAGATGCCAAGCAGGAGCATGAACTTACTGCCAACTCATGATACTTTCCGAGAGAGGTTCTTCAATCCACATCCAACACACTTTAATATAACAGTATTTGTCATAGGATCAGGTTTGATAGCAAACTTAACACCAAGGAAATCTCTAATATTTCTTAGCATATCGATAGCATATGGAGTCAGTTTTCCCACACGAATCTTCGACACATCTTCAGGGCATAAAGCACAAAGAAGAAATAGCAACCCCTGCACAGAAACCCAGAAATGAATGAATACATCCCTAAAATATATTACATTGATATAACAAAGGTAAAGTAAATTGTGCGTCAGATTATAAAATCATAAACAGAAAAAGTCAGAAGTCATATGTTGCATCATAAGCTCAATAACAGTGTACCTTGAACTGAGTACAAGAATACAAGCAAAAACAAACTATACAACCAACATTTTTATTTTCATTAACAGGATGCTCCATATATCAATAAAGCATCCAGGAATCAGCCCCAAAAGAAGTTACATCACATAAATATACATAAGCAATATTCACTAAATCCTTATTTCTTTTTTATTTTAATATCCTGGATTCCATATCCACTTCAAGATGATTACTACCATTTCATCTATAGAAAATAACGTATCCACTTCCCAAAGGATTCTGAAATATTCAGCACACGCCACCCATATCAAGCTTTATAGTACTTATCACTGTTCCAAAAATGGAAAAGAACAGCCATTTCAATGTTTTTTACAAGGAACCATTTCATTTTCTTGTCCATTTAAATAGCCAATTTTTCAGGAAAGGGTTGTTTATCAGTAAAAATGGCAGTTTTTTATTGTATGATTTTGACTTTTTATCATTGATATAATTTGATAATGTGCAAATTTTCTTCACTACATGTGTCTTCTGCTGGGAATCTAAGTTACATTAAGAACTAGAGCTTGACAGAGAATTTGGATGTATCATCCTTCAGTACAGTTATGGGGAAAAGTAAAAAGAGGATTTGATTACCAAGGCAGTACTGAAAAGGAAGAATGGATGGTTTGTCATACGGTGTTGTATATAAAATTGTATAAAAAAATTGACTTCGAGAACATCCGCACAAGAAAATAAAATCATCTCACAATAAGTACGAGGTATTAGAGGATTCAATTAGTTACCAAGGCATTACTGAAATGGGATAATGGAGGATTTGTCATATGGTGTTGTATATAAAATTTGACTTCAAGACATCCCAACAAGAAAATAAAATCATGTCACAAAAAGTACAAGGTACAAATGTGATCATCAGCAAGCACTAATACAAATGATGTATGGTACAATCTTGTAAAATATGGCTGCATTGGAGCCTTGACATGGCAAAAACATGCCTGTCCTGTTTTTCTTGGTAATATTTGAAAATCACTGATTTGAAGAGATAAACACTAATTCCTGAAGCACATCAACAAAATATTGTATGCCTCATGGCCAGTTCCCAGGTCCATAGATAATTATGTTCCAGAAATTCCAAATGATAAAAAATAAACAAATGGCTCTCTAATTATCTGGATTGCAAAATGAGGGGTGAAATCAATACAAACCTGATGTGTAGAATCAACAACTCCACCTTGCTCAATTTCTCCTAGTAAAATAGAAGCAGCACGGACACCAAAAGTTTCAGGAGGCATCTGAGCTGGTTTCTCATCGTCGTTGTCATCATCATCATCACCTCCCATGTCTTCACCTCGTTCATGAGAAACAGTAGCATCAGCAGAGATCTGACAGCCTGATGTAGTCTCCGCAACTAATGAAATACCATATCCAGGTGATCTGAGAAGTAAGAGCATATTTGTTTAAAGAGATCCCACAGAAATTTATGTTATCATGGATAAAAAGGGGATATAATTTGTCGGATGCTTGAGCTCATATATATCTACCATAACATAATCTTTCAAATAGCAAAAACAACAAAAATAGAAACATTCACTAGGATGTAAATAAGAGGCAGACTGCATTACTCTGACCTGGCAGCGTTGAAAATGCAATATTAGGAATAGAGAAATTCAAGATTTTTAACTGATTGGACCAAACAGTTTGTTTCTAAAAATATCCCTGTGCATGAATTTTCCAAAACATAACCCTCCTAATGCCACGGTGGAATCACTTATTTTGGCTTTTTACACATTGTAGGGTGGATCCCAAAAGCTATGAAAGATCTCTACTTTATCCATCCCCCTTTTCAAGCCCTTCGCAGACAACATTTGCATATCTTGGAGTAGATGTTTTCTAGGTCTTGTTAATCAGTTATCTCCAACATACTTGCATAATTCTCTAAAAGTAACAGTTTAAATCCCTACCAATATTCAATTTTTTGCATGGCACCTTCTTCATGGAGGCGTACTCATGGAGTTGGCTCCAAGAGGTGGGGAATGTGTTTGGCTAGCAGATGTTCTCTCTGTCTGAAAGAAGAAGAGGATTTGTGACACCTCTTCTTTGGATGCAACAATATTTCAAGGTGGAGGGCAAAATTTGTTAATCTAGATCTTACAATTGTTAGGAGTGTACGAGTATTTTGGGAGCTTTGGAATACAAGGAGAGGACTAGAGGGCAGGAAGAAGATAGTTTGGCACATGCTCCCACATGCAATTAGGTGGACAAGATGGTTGGAAAGAAATAGAAGAATTTTCCATGATTCTGTATTACCTCACGAAGTTTGAAAGCATAGAGTGTTTGAGGCAGTAATTGAATGGTCTTCTTCATCACCTGATTGTGCTGTGTTGACAGATGCTGTTATTGGTGCTTGCTTAGAAGTCTTGGTGACACTATAAGGAGTGTCTTGGGTGTAGTTTGAGTCTTTCTACTGTTTTTACTTCAATTTTGTTCCATGTTGGAACCTGTTTTTGCCTTTTTGTGTTTTTCTAACTACTGGATAGATCCCCTTTTCGGTAGCTTCTTTTTGTAGTTTCTTTTCTGAGTTCTTTTTGTAGTTTCTTTTCTTAGTTTTAATGCAACACTTCTATTTCTACTGTTCCAAAAAACTGTTAAAAAATAAAAGACATCATTTTATAGAGCAATACCTCCCAGCAGCTGGACCAGATCTATGGTCAGTAAATATATAAACATCTGGGATGAAACTATTAAAGATCCCTCTAGCAGCATGTATCATTTGTTGTTCAACCTCTGACGTTATGATAGAGGAGAATGTTACACCACGTATTCGCTTAACCATTCCCTCATCAGTCCAACTAATAGCCTGTAGTAAAGAAGGCAGCCAGAATGAAAAATGTAGGCAAGAAGCTTGAAGAAACTCATTTCACATGATTATGTACTTACCGATAAGCTTCTTTCAATAATCGGAACTCCCAAGGTAACCTCCCCACCACCAAGAGGAGGCGTACCCCGATTCTCAATTTTCAGATCCAACCCTTCTTGTGGAACTCCAAAACGCTTGAGTAGCTGTAATGTGGTAGTCCGGAAAGTATCCACAGATGGATCTCTGGAATCATTGGTGATTCCTGTAAACAACACAGGAAGTTAAGTTACAAAACTAGAGCTCTATGACCTATAACTTAGTTTTACAAGTGAATTGTTGTTCCCACACTTCATCAACAAGTCAGTTTTACGTGTGTTATTTTGGCTCCCCATTGACAAGGAATCAATAAACCATCCAATGGAAAAACAATGATACAAGAAAAGCACTTCTTTAGAAAAATCATAATTAAAATTGCAACTTCCATACCATTAGAAGAAAAATTTGTATCACTCCCACGTGCTTAACTTGTTCTTCGTAAACTAAAACACACCATGATTTTGAATACTCTAGTTAAAAGAACAACTTAATTTGTTCCTCTTAATTTAAAATCCAGCTTAACACGGGAAAATTTTATCATTTCGAACACTCGTTACAGGGTGCATGTCTTTCAAGGTTGTGTTAATTCTGCACCATAACACCATATATGACTACAAAATTCAAGTTACAAAAGCCCTGGTAGTACGAGATAAGGATATTATTGTCATCAAACCTTTAAGCTTTATCGAAAGAGGCCTCTTTCCGAACAAAGCGAGCACGACCAACGGCTCGAGAAACCATCCAATCCCACGGCTAAGCCCACAATCATGCACCAGGTGCTTCCCACCTACCACCACTCCCGGCTTATACCTCAACTTGGTCCCTAAGAAACCAAAAAAAAACCAATAAGACGACACTTTACCAACCACGACTGTAGGAAACATAGAAAGAGGGGTTTTATGCATTATACCAGTCTCATTGATCTCGACGGTGCAATCGTCGGAGACCTTCTCGAGGAGGCGGAGGAGGGAGACCTCGTGCGGGAGGAGCCCCGGGATGGTGTCCTCGGACCGGACGTCCTCGATGAGGATGGGGGTGGAGGATAGGGTGGCGAGAAGGAGCCGCTGCCGGAAGTGCTCGGCACCTTGCAGACGAGTGTAGGACACCTTCACCATCTCCGCCGTCGTGTCGATCAGCCCCGACGGGAAAACGGCAAGAGGTGCGAAAACTTAAACCCTAGCTTGTGTCTCTTCCGTATTCGGATCTTCAGTTGGACGGAATCGGATCACATTTCTTTAGACTTCTTGACTGAATCCGTCAGCTTGTGCGGAGTATTTATCTTTTTCATTTTTTATGATAATTATTTTTTCTTTGTTATTTTAGATAAAAGATGAGTACACGAGCTCAATTATTCATCGTGGGCTGAGCTCACGTGAGTCTTCTAACTTGATCCAACCACCGTGGTTCTGAGCTCACATGAGCTTAAACCGTAGCACACCAAGTCCTTGGTGGATAATGATCCCATCACTCAAGATGTAGATCAGTATTTGCTCTAAAAAAATAATAATAATAAAATAAAGACTCATCTTTTGACTTAAGTCCCTCGTAATAATCATAAAATCATTTTCATAAGAAGATGCACTTGTCTAAACGTGGTAGGATCACAACACCAACTATATTGTTGCACATCGAAAAACAAAGTACAAGAATCAAGGCAAAGGTAATGTCTCAACTGCTATCATTCTGGGGTAAGCGTTATTTTGCTATTGTTTGTTATTTTGTTATTTCGCTAACAATAATTAGTTATTTAGCTATCAGTCTGGAGTAAGTGTCACTGTGTTATAATTCATTTGTTAGTTTACCGTCATTCTAAAGCCACTGTCATGGTGTTATTGTTTGTTTATTATTCCGTATGTTATTGTATTATGATTCTAGTATGATTACAACTGACAAACAATGACAATCAAATGGCAAACCTATGACAACACTGTGCCTTATACTTTTATGTTATTTTGTTATTTTATGTCTGTGTTACTACAAACTCTTTTATGCAAATGTCTTTGTCGTCTCATTCTATTGCCTATCATTTACAACAACTAACTTAACCCAAGTTAAAACCAAATCTGTCCAAGAAAATAACGCACCTGCCCCTCTTTTAACTTCAGCCCATCCTGCCTGGTGTTCTTAAATAGATTGAATATGCCACCGCCTCCAGCACTTCATTGCAACGTTGCCGAGAGGAAGAACAATGAATTTATGGTGTTGTTGGGAGGACAAAGAACTTCTTGATGGGGAAAGGAGGGAGAAGCTGTTTAAAATTATACATTGGTGACATAGATGACATTAGATTTCTTACAAAAACAAACGCATGAGAGTGAAAGAGTCCCTTGATAGCAGAAATCTAGCTTGAAGAGCTCATCTCCAATGGAAGTTGATAGTTGGTGGGGAGAAATGACGAGGAATAGAGAAGATGATGTATGGTAATAAGGAAAGAGAAGTAGAAATAAAGTGATAGGAGATCGGAGTCGTATAAGAATATTTAAGTAAAGTCTATAAAAGCTTTCTTTAAGTAAAGTCCATTGAAGAGCTCATCTCCGATGGAAGTTTATAGTCCCCTAACCACTAAATTAAATAGTGTTAAAAGTCAGTCTAGCTCAAGGGCATTCACATAAAGAATTATGATACAGATAAGTTCCATTTCCAGATTGGATGTTTTGCACTCCTAATGTGGGGCGTCTCTAATGTAGGACTCGATGATTGTGTAATTGAATAGGGATAAATAGATGGATTACGATTCATGGCATAAATTTCTTCTTATGCTCATTGAATTGCCCAAGATCTCGTTAAAGGCTTGACTTCAGCTTGGTTCATTTATATATTAATGAACCAAGCCCTAACTCAATTTTAGATGAGCCAAGCCTAAACATCATTGGCTCGACTCGATTCAGCACAATTAAAGCTCGCGTACTAATATTTGTGATTTTGTTAAATATTTATAATATACATATTCTACAAGGTTCTCTTTACATACTTAAAAATACCTAGCCCATATTACACTAAAAAAATGTACTGATGCTTGAATAAAAGTTAATGGATTTCATTGTAAAAATACAATAAAACAAAAAATCACTTTCATCTCCTCCACTCTCCAAGCAACGTTGTCTCCCCCTACATCCCCACACTACCTAGTGGTGTTGTCTCCTCCTTTCCTTACAAACAAGACTATGGTAGGCATTTATTAGGTCTGTAAATGAGTCGAGTATAACTCGTTAACCCAACCTGATCCGACCCGTTAAGAATAGATTAAAGTAAAGATTTTGTATATTCGTTGACCCATTAATTCGTGATCCGCTAACCCATCAATTTAATGGGTTACGATTTGGATAGCATGCTACAGGTGACTCGTTAACCTAGGGTGCATGTATAAACCTGGAGGTTAGGATAATCTACTATAGTTGTAATCGAAGAGTGTATTTGTGGTTGTTTTGTCTTCTTTTTTTCATATAATATTGTATAATACTTAAGTCATTACTTGTTTATTGTTATTTTTGTTCTTTCCTTTTATAATTTATTTGTTTTTACATTTTCCTTTTGTTAATTGCTTTTAAGTTTGTTGTTGATTCATATAATATTATTGATTGTTGTTTATAATGGTGTAATGAGTGTATAATATTGATTGTTGCTAATTATGTTAGGTTATGTATTGATTACTATATTATCAACTCTTATGATGTTATTAGGAATCAATAAAATGATTAGCTTGAGTTAAATTTAGTCCATGAAAAGCTCATGAAATACTATAAGTTTATATTTAACAATAAAAAAAATTCATTCGTTAATCCTATCCATCACTCGTTAACCCTACCCATCCCCCATGAATTGATATAAGTTTAGATTTAACAATAAAAACATTTCACCCGTTTCATCTATTAATCTTACCTATCACTCGTTATTCTATTGAGTAATAGGTAAAATAGTGGCTAGAATTTTTAAGATACGTATTCACATGATTTGTTATCCATTAAAAAAAGATGGATTAAGATGAAGGTAGACCTTAAACCTAATCCAACCTGACTTATTTACATCCCTAGTATCGTGTAGTTAATTGTTGAATGCAACTGTTGTCTAAAAAGTCTAAGCAGGACTCCAAGGACACTAAGTCCAACATCCTGCATAATGTATGGAATGCAACACATATATCTTTTAATTACTTTATTTTTTAATATGGCTGTTGTCTCGAAATGTGATTACAAAAATCCAACTTCAAGCGTTACACAATCGAGAAATGTAACGCACATCAAAAACTTCCCAATATTATCTCCGACACAAAATAATATCTATTTTTCCATCGAAAATATGTCTTGTGAATCTATGATCATCACCGAATAGAATATCATCACTTCCATCAAGTGACATCACAAACCAATGACATCCATCAATGGCATTCTCATCACTTCAAACTGAGGCAATAGTATAGTGAAGCGTGAAGGAATGCAAATTACCAGAGAGAAATATGCAGCTCAACCGTTACTACGTGTGTCGTATATCATTACATATATATAGTGGAATACAATGATAGTAATGAAATATCACATATAAAATATTATAGTCCTAGAGAATTCTAGAACAATCAAATGATTTCAACACTATCCACAAGCTAAACAAAAACTTTTAAAGTGTAAGCTTGTGACAAAGTTACTGGAAATGCTCTTTTGGTAAGGCTTTGGTAAAATGATCGGCAAGTTGTTGGTCGAAGGGAACATATCGAGCACGAACTGCACCATAAGCTAGCAATTCTCTAATAAAATGGTAATCGATTGTGATGGGTTTGGCCATGAAACACCATATTAAGGGCAATATAAAGAGTTGATATATTGTCATAGAGCACAATTGGAGGAGTTGTAAATCGAATACCAAGTTCTCGAAGTAGAAAGTAGAACTAGTGAATGTCTGCAAGCGTGGAGGCAAGGGCACGATATTCCAATTCTACACTATAACAGACAACTATTGATTATTTCTTGGTAGTCCATGAGACAAGATTAGGGCCAAGGAACATGCATGTCTTGGTGATGGATCAACGATCAGAGGAGTCATTGGTGATTTGCATTCGACAAGGCTAGCAGAGCAAGAGGCAACATCGAAGACCAAATCATTTTGTATAGTGTCCTTGAACTACTGCAGTATTCTCTCAACAACCTAAAGATATGGAGTTCATGGTTGTGTAGATTAGCAACATACCTTGCTTGAGATAGCAAAGAGAATTGTTGGCTGGAGTGATTTCCATCCCCACAGTCAAATTCTTTGCATATGAGACTAATAAGATGATCAATATCTATTGATGTGTTTCTAGTGTTAATAATATCAACCACATAGACTTGAATAGTAATTGTTGTAGAGCCATGACATTGAATGAATAATGATGTATTGGATAGAATGTTTTGGAACCTAGAGCTTAGTGAGAATGAGTGCAGGCATTGAAAACCTAGAGCTTAGTAAGAATGAGTGTAGACATTGAAAGTGGAGCTTGTTTTAGTCCATACAGAGCATTATGGAGCTTGTAGATGTGCTGAGGTCAAAGAAGGTCTAAGTAGCTGAGAGGTTGACACATTTATACATCCTCTTGAAGATAACCTTATAAGAAGGCATTTTGAATGTTTAATTGTATGATAGTCCAATTTGTAGTGATAACAAGCAAAAGAATGGTCTAGATGGTGCTATTTTTGTCAATGAAGCTAAATGTTTCTTCAAAGTCAAGTCCTTCCATTAGATGATATCCTCCCCTTGTAGTGATTGATAGTGCCATTAGCATGACATTTGACATGTAACACCCAACATGAACCAATGACATTGAAGTGAGGTTGGGGAGGGGAATGAGAGTCCATGTATTGTTACGATGAAAAACAAAGTATTCTTCATCCATTGCACGTCTCTAATGGGAAAAAGACTTATGTGTAGGATGAAGGCTCAAAAAGAGTGGGATCATTTTGCTCAGTGACAAGGGCATGGGGTAGTGGATGTGGATGGGTTTGCTTTAATGTTAGATAGTCTTCCGTGTTTGAGATGAGGTGTGTTTTTTTTTTTTGTTATCGGTTTAGGTGAGTTTTTATGCATGTTCCAGGATTCGAATCCGAGACTTCTCTCAGCCACTGTGACAATGAGACATTGTCTTGAGATGGAGTGTGTTGCTAGGATTTTCGGAGGTTGAAGATGGGGTCCCACTAGAACATGACAAGGAAGGTTCGTTGAGTTCATGGGGTGGATGCACCGGGTGCAGGTGTAGTGGTCAGGGAGGGTGATTGATTAATTTAGTGGGACAGGCGTCATGGCATGAGTGGGTTGTTGGTGAAAAGGGGAGGCTTGGAATGCCTCGGTACGGATAAGATTTCTTTAAAAGGAAAATAGTGCCCACCAAAGTGAACGTGGCATGAGATGTATAATTTGCTACACTTCTACCTTTGTAACACGTGCCGTATCCAAGAAAAACACAACTGAGTGACTGTGGGGCCTGCTTGTTTTTAACATATGGAGCAGGGAAAAACACCCGCCACCTAAAAATACTCGCAGAAGAGACAAGTCTAGTGGTTTTGAGGAAAGAATCTACGAAGGGCGACCATCCATCTAACACACGCATTATAGTCTGATTAATGATAAAACCGGCGATGGTGAAGGCATTAATCCAGAAATTAATTAGAACATTGGTTGTGTAAAGAAGACATTGGTCTATCAGGTGACGGTATTTTCTTTTGACAATGTCGTTTTATTCTGTTGTGTGTGGTGTGTGTGGATAGGTGATGTAACATCTGTAAATTTATTTTATAATTATTTATATTTTTAATGAATTTATTTTTAAATAGGTGTTACTATTTTAAGGTCTATTTGTGTAATTTTGTAATTTTAGATTTAGATCTTGTGAGTCGACTTCTATTTATATGTTCCTGTGTTTATCTCTATATGGTTACACTGTACGTAGTTGACATTATGTGTGGTTGACACTGTACGTAGTTAACAATATATTTGTGGACCTGTTTGTGGATCCGTGTGTGGGCCCATGTGTAGGTGGGTCGATAGGTGGAAGTGGGTGGTTGTGGTGTGTGGTTATGTTGATTATTGTGGACATGCGTGAATGTTTAGTTGGTCGCGTGTGTACCTTCTCAGTGGCGTGACTATTTAAGGATGTAAGTCACGTAACGAACCCACCACATTCTCCGTATCCTCCTTCCCTACTCTTCCTCACGACCCCAGTAACCTCTTCCACCTCACTCCATCCCCTCCTATTCTCGTCTCTTCGCACCGACTAACTCTCCTTCTTCCCTGTCTCTCTCTTTCTCCTTCTCTCGCGCTCATTTGTTCTCTCCTTCCCCTGTTCTCATCTGTCGGTGGTGCCATGTCGGAGCAGAGGCTGGCGACAGCTTGCAATAGTGCAGTGGCATGCAACGAGGTTCCTTGGAGGTCATGTGAGGCATCGAAAGGCCCGTGGGCTCACTGATGGTGTGGGGTTTGTCGGTGATCGGAGTGGGTTTTCAAGTACACACCTCATCCTTATGTTGTAAAGAACATGGAAATGGTAGAAAATGATAGGAATGCATGAAATCTAGGTAAATTTATATTCTTAGAATTTATTATGAATTTATGGTAGAATTTATGGCCATTAATGGCGATATATGATTTTGGGTCATTTACGACTCCTGTGATTTGTCGAATTTATTTCTCCTTATATGATGAATGGATTTTGGTTTTGATTATGTAGATTTGGAGTAGACTCAAGAGTTTACAATATATGTTTTAGTCGAATTTTATGGTGCTTGATTTGGGAGTCTGCCCCTTAGTCTCATTTTGGACGATTTCACGGGCTGGTGGTTGGAGACTGTTTTTTGCTTTCGTAGAAAACGACATACCGAACCATTTCTATTTTATAATTATTTATATTTTTAATGAATTTATTTTTAAATAGGTGTAGACACCCCGATTTTGAGGTGACCCAGGAATGAGTATCCCTATGTTGCTTTGGATGTGATCAGCCTTTAAACTGAGCCTCAAACCCATTAGCCAGAGCCCAAAACAGACAGTTGTGAGCAGGGCTGGCGCACCAACCTGGCGCACCAAGGTGGCGCACCAAGC
>JAMKQA010021531.1:0-31724 GCA_024699735.1 Posidonia australis | reverse complement strand
TTTCCGGTGCGGGAATCGGAGTTCCTAGCCGCGCATCGAGATCCTAGAGGTGAGCCTGGTTACAGTCTTTATTTCTGTGATTTGTGTAATTAGGCTTGTGATGCTATTGTTTGGTAGCGTGCCCGGGTTCGGGGCGTTACACCTTTACACTTGGATGGTACCCTAAACCACAAGTCACAAAACTCAACAAAACACAAGGACTTCAACTTAGTTAGTTGCTCACGAGACTAAGGAAAAGATCCATCCCTAAAGGTCGACCAAATGCCCCGGTCTCTTTGTCCCGTAAAACCACAAAATACTTGGATCTCATCCTAAGCAAATAGCCCACAACTCCACAGGTATCACTCATCCCTAAAAGCTAGTCAAGAGCATCGGTCTCTTGGTCTCCCGAATTTTTTTTCTAAAAGTATTTGTAAATCTATGCATTTCTTTTTCCAAAACTCTTTGGAAAACCATTCGAAAACTATTAAATATCCTTTCAAAATCTCACAAAATACTATGTTCATAATCGACACAAAAATCAAAACCATAATCCAAAATATAGTTTTAACAACTTCTCTGTCAAACCCAGAAACCACGCTTTGGGAGCGTTAGAGTTCCAAAGCACCTAACTCGACCTACGACAACAACCCAAGCAAAACACCCAACAAAAGCGTCATTTGAGTATCAAACTCACCCAAGAGACACCACACCAGAACAACTCCAATCAGAACTTTATGCTCTAGCCCCTAGGTGTAAAACACGTACTAGCTTGTGTCCCTGGAGAGCACAGCTAGATCAGAGTTAAACACCCTACACAGTGCCATTGAATACAACATTCAGTGCACCACATACAAAACCACGTAAGCCTTAGACATAGGGATGATATCATGATCCCTAAAGTCCAATCTAACCATTAAGAGAAGACTTATCATCTCTAAGTCATATTGTGACCATACCGGAATCGACCTTTTGCAGCGAGGGTACGCACGAAGGACCGAAAAGGTTACGGCGAAGATGGTGAATCCTAAGAAGGACACTTGACTCGAAGACACAAAAGAAAACATGAAAAATGAAAATGATAAGGACAAAAACGGAGTTACCACCTAATCTTTTAAAAGCCAGAAAGACGAGGAAAATCGGATGCGATAAAACGCAAGAAACACGATACAAAATGAATGCACACGTATGCATGAATGTGTGTGCATGTTCCATGCCTAATGGATGTAACACATTGGTCATTGCGGGCCAGAGAAAGGGTAAGGACTCCTGTTTACGCATAGGGAAGGTGTTAGGCACCCCTATGTGCCTGAGAAATCGGTCTTTCTAGACTTTTGCTCACTTGTGTGTCGCCGAATGCAAATGATCATGTATGCTTGCTAGGGCTAAGATGGATGTATGCTATATGCCATGCTGATGATAATGAAGCACAAGGAGGCGGGAATGATATTACCTAAGTGTGCTCAGAAATGCTATATAAATCATGGATCGTCAGTCAAATGGATCCGACAAAGTAATCATCATCGTCATAAATGCAAGTGTGTCATGACGCATGATGCGAATGTCATGGTGCATGAGGTATAAAATGCTGGAGAGAGAGAGTAATGTGGCGTATCATGCATGATAGTGTAAGTCATAAGCATGATTAATGTAGATTTGAAATGCATGAGATGTAAATAGGCATGTTAGGGTTTATGCCTGGATGCATGGGTGTGAGGTGTAAAAATGAGTGGAGCAAGTAGGGAAGGACTCAAGCCAGCTGCCTGTTCTGTCCCTGGCTGACCCGCGCATGTCCATCATGCAAGTCTATCGCTCAATCGGGGCTCGCATGCCAGTCACAGAACAAGGTAGCAAGCTAGCGACCTTCGCCCCACTCCCCGATGGTACATGGTGGTGCAAATGGCTAGTTAAATGCATGGAGATCTAGAGTATACTACCATGAATAGATGCATGCTATGGTTTAGGTCCTGTGATGTGTGGACATGTGGTGGACAAGTGAATGCAAGACCTTAACTTGACAGTCCATTTTGTCCCTCGCGAAATTGTGCATGTCACAAGCGCAACCACAACGGGCATGCCGAAGACAGAATAGAGCTGCGAGCTTTGCCGACTTACCGACCCTAATGTCGTGGCTCTAAAATGAATGCTATGCATGCATGAGCTTGAAGGCCTACTAGGGAATGTTCCTACATGCTTGGATGCAAGAATGGTCAAGTGGATACCTCCCCACGCCTACGTCGCCGGAGATGGGTTCCGACGTCGTCGGAGGTGGAGGAGATGACGGAAATGGTGGGAATGCATGGTGAAATGAGATGCAATCATGCAAGGGATGATATGACAGAGATGTTGGATGAAAAACAAGGAAGAAAACAGGCTTGCATAGCAGGGAAGAAGATTACTTGCAAGTAGTGGGTTGTCCTCTTCGGCAACGGCTCACGGCGGCGTTCTCAGGTTGTCGGCGCTCGATGGTCACGAAGGCGGGCTCAAAGGGTTGTGGTGTCATTAGGGATGGCTTTGGGAATGTAATGTGGAGGCTAGTTGTGGTGTTGGTGGCTTAGGTGTGGTGAATGGGTGTTGGAGGTTGATTTCCGGTCGACAATGGAGGTGGTTGGCCTGGGGAGTGCCTCGGCGAGAGGGGAGGCTCTACCGGAGGTAGGATGGGTACACCTCGGCGAGAGGGGAGGCTCTACTGGAGGTTGAACAACATGCTTGTTCTGGATGGCCGAAAAATGGAAAGATGGCCTGAAATGGGTGGCTGGCGATGGTGGTTGCTCGAGGATGGCTGGAGCTTGGAGTTGGGTTCCAAAGGGGCCAACGATCCCAGAGAGGCAAGAGAGAAGCTTGTTCGACTGAGGGGGTCATTTGGAGGAGAGGGTGGCGTGGTGTGCGCAGGCAGCTGGTGGCAGGGCATGGGTCATCAGCGTGTTGCAGGCGGGTGGCAAGGCATGGGTGGCTCACCGACGTGTTACAGGCGGGTGGCAAGGCATGGGTGGCTCACCGGCATGTTACAGGCGATGGTAGGGTATGGCTAGCGGGCACGTGGGCGGCTGGGCAGAGCTGTAGTAGGGCGTGGCGGTGGTAGTGTGGGGCAGGCACGTGAGGCAGCAGGCTAAGCAACGCGGCGTCGTGGTTCGTACGAGGTACGATAACAGTGACAGGTCGAGCGGCTCTCGCAGGACAGCCCTGGTCCTAATGCGCATCCATGACGCGTGATTAGGCCACGCAACTGGGCCATGCATCCCACTGGCACAGGGCACATAGGTTGGATTCTTAAGTTGGACTTGGTGTTTAGGGTTTGTTTGGGTTGGTTTAAGGGTATAATGGGGGTGGAGTGCCTCGTTACCGCTGGAGTGCGCTCTTCCGGAGAAATCCACTGCGAATGGCTGCCAAAATGGGGTGTCTACACATATAATCTTTTATCTAACCACACCCTAGGTGGAATCTTACTAATTCATTTTAGGCAATTCCTAAACCATTCTAATGATTATCCTAATCACTTATGCCAATTATATTTATTACCCCAATATTAATTAACACACACACACACATATTAATCAACACATTAAATATCTAAGTATAAGGGTCCAGGTCTGGTTCGACATACCAAACATAATCGGTTGGCCGAACTAAGACTTAGGGGATCAATTCGGTAAATCGAAAAAGAGACAGTTGATCGAAATCCCTTGATTTGACGTGTCGAAGATGACATGTCAATTAAACTAGGTGTAGCATCAACACCCAAAACCTAGGATGACAGGTCGAAAAAATTCAATCAACCAAAACAGGGGTCAAGGGGACATTCTGGAAGTCTAAAACGGCATACTGAAATAATTCGACATATTAAACCAGGTGATCCTGGAGCACCCAAAAACGGGACCCAACGTCCCAACCTTGCAAACAAATCACCAAACCACACATACAAAATATTAAAATGAAGATCTTGATGAGATCTTCCAAAAGAGATAAGCAATACGAAGATTCATTGAGCAGACCTACAGAAATCAGAGGAAAACCATAAAGAAGCATTATTCACCCCACACAATAAATACGGCCACAAATGGCCAACAAATGCATAATAAATTCCTAAAAATTTATTACAATTACAAGTATACTACCATGCACCTTGGAATTTAATTGGAGAACCAAAAAGAGCCTATGGGGTGTATACCTGGCACCAAGATGACGATGACGTGAGATGAACGGTGCACTTCCTCCTCTGATCACGAGCTCCTCCTCTCCTCCTTCACACGACGGTGGTAGTAGGCTCCTCCTCTCGTCTCCTCTCAACTATCTCTCTCCCTCCCTCACTCGTGTAGAGGAAGAGGAAGAGGAAGAAGAAGAAGAAGAGGATGGGAGAAGTCAGGCTCGGAAGAAGAAAGAGAAAGAAAGGACAGAAGCTACAACACGAGACCAAACCATGCGACGTTCCACATTCACGTGACTCGTGCAAATGGAGATCTACCACCAGAGCACGCTAGAGAACCACCATAGCTTAAAGCAAACCCTTAAAACTCCCATGACGGTTGACACAGTACCACAACCACACAACACCAAGAGGCTAGAAACCCACTAATCTAGGTGTAGAACGTTGTGAAAGTTGTGTTTCCTACTAAACACAGGGGGTTCAATATCTAACGATCCAGTATTCCATTAAATATCTGGCCAAAACACCACTTCCAAAACTGAGTCATTACAATGACTCTCTCGTCTCTCTGTCTCTCACTCTCTTGTCTCTCCCTCACTCTCCCTCCCTCCCGTTAAACAGAGGAGTGATGAAGAAGGAGAGAAAGGAGAGGAAAGAGTGGGGCTCGGAAGGAGGAAAGAGAAAGGAAGGAAGGAAGGAGAAAGCCACGAGTACGAAAACTGACCATGCGACCCTCCTCGTTCACGCCAAAGAACCTCCACTGCCTAGGTTAAACCCTCAAACCACAAGGACCAACACAACATCGCAACTACACAACACCAAGAAGGCTAGAAACCCACTAATCTAAGCGTAGAACGCTGCGAAAGGTGTGTTTCCCACTAAACACAGGGGACTTAACGTCTAATGACTTTGAATTCTATTAAAATATCTGGCTAAAATACCAATTCCAAAATTGGATCGTTACAAAGGTGGTCAATAGTAATGGTAAAATTAGGTAAATAGAGTGAAACAATTGAGATTGTTTAGGGAATATAAAGGTAATATATCTAGCTTCCACTACAAGCTACATCTTTTTCGTAACTCCCTGAACCTGGGAACATTACCTAAATAACATCAATCCCCCAATTATAATAATTTACAACAATTAAAATAATTGGGGAAAACCTACCTAGAAATGATGTGCGGCTAATGGCTTTGAAACTTTAACACCGATGACCGAATTGCACCCAGCTACGCACTTGAAAATCAAACCAAAACCAAACATCGAAAAACCATGCAAAAACTCTAATTTCTATCTTTATAAAATCATTTCAAAAACATCGAAAAGCCACAACAGGAATTCATTTCCAAAACAATGCTTTTCAATCATTTTTTTTAAAATCTCATGTATTTTCAAATCATTATGCATTTTGAGAAATCACATTTTCTCGTCCAAATTCAGCCTAAAACACAAGGCCTCACAGGGTTCAAAACTTAATAAACATTGGCTGGCAACTAGTTCAAAATCATCAATTTAAATCATTTTCAATCTAGTTAGAATCTGTCTAAAACTTAGAGTTTGATTCTAGCTCAAAACTATATTCACTTTTCACATTCATTTTCAATATTGTTACTTTGATGAAAGGCAACAAGGCATACAAGCAGTTGGTGAGGTCTCGCCCCTACCCTACTGCATTGCTGCGGTGAAATTCCTCATGCGGGAGGACACCGCCCCGGCTAATAGGTATCAATTTCTATTTTCATAAGTACGGAGATACATCTTTTCCTGACGTCCTATTTGTGATCCGAACACTTAGGTTTCATATACGCAGGCCTAGCTTAGACCGTCGGTGACCTAGACACATAGGTCTCTTATCCCTAGGCCTAGTCTATACTATCACAAGTGGGGTAATTTGGCCTCTCTCGACAACCTGAAACTCAACAACCACAGTTATGTCTGATAATTGGTTCCATTCTATATTACCGACATCCAAAACCACGTGGATCCGAAACCAAATCACATCCATTTTCAAAACATGCGGCTCTTCCTCATAATCACTTTTCAAAACCTTTCATTTGAGGAAACTCTATTCCTATATTCAAAAACATGAGTCTCATGTCCAAAAACCACATTTTCATGCATCAAAATGATATCTAATCATGATTTATTCTCAAAATCATTGTAAAATACCTTCAGAAATTCCCTGGCAAACCCACAGATACGACCCACGTAGGACCTCCATGCCCTAGGCATTACAACTAGGTTTTTAAATAGGGCAAGCCGAAATCCTTAGCCTATAATCCACAAAACTCATATCAAGGCTTCAATTACTTTAAACATATGTAGAACATTACTATATACATCATAGAGGGATTAAATTCATCATTCATGGTGTGGATTTAATTTATTTTCTATAAATCCATCTTATTCTCAATAATTCAAGATATTCATCATAAAATCCCAGAAATCATCATTTTTAAACATGCAACTCTGATTTTCATGCATTAAGACATATTTTTCCAATATTGTTGACTTAATATATGATATGTATTATGTATGTCTTCTTTCCTATAAAAAATACAAAGTTTTTGCATTTTGTAGAGATTATTTAATTGTCTATTATTAGTTATTTATTCGTGTTTAATTAGTTCTTACATTTTTAATGTTTAAAACATATTTATTTGGATGATTTATATATATTTGAATATTATACAATACATGTTTATATACAAATTGATTTATCATAAGGAATTGTTATTTTATTGTATATTAAATCAATTGACTTGTTAACCCACTTATAACCAATTAGTTAATTAATGCATTGGGTCAAGTTATGAGTTAAGGGTTAGAAAAATGGGTTATTACCCAACCTATAATCTTTTATCTCAAAATGAATTGGGGTTGACTCCTACTTTGACCCAACCTGATCAGTTGTGAAAAGAAGGGACAGAAGTTGGTGACTTTTGGGAGAATCTTAGAGAGAGTGGATGTTTATGTCTACTTTGTTTCTACTAGAATCTATAGTCTAAAATCTATTCAAAATGAATCCAAATGGATCCTAAGATATTCATGATATAATGCTTAAATTGAATTTAAGTGACACATGATATGCCCTATATATAAATATTTAAGTGTTATTCCTTTTCTTAAGGGAGTATAGATTACTTTCGAATAGTAATTATTAGACTTGCAAGACACATGTTGATTCACTAGATTAGATGTGAAACACAAGCAATCTAAGAAAACGTAGGCACTTCATTTAAAACAGGGGCTTAAGCAGCTGGGATCTTTTATTATTCTGAGGGTCCAAATGAATGTTTCATCTCCCTTCCTGAAATTGAGAGCTGAGGAAATTTTCCTGCTTACCCCACGAAAATAGACACCATAAGGTAAAGGCCCACGCCAAGCAACTCTAATCCACGACCAGAGTTCAAAACCGCTCCCACCACGCAATGCCTTCTTCCTCCACTTCCAGTTTATATTCCACCCAAAAGCAAGATACATAGAGATGACACAACACTCCAGTCTTCTCCGTTCTAGTAGCTGCTTGTGGGCTCTCACTCCTCGCTGGTCATGGTAGCAGTAATAGCGGTGGTGGTGGTGGTGGTTAGGAGGGCAGATGAAGGAGATGACAAACTTTCGCCAACCATATCCGCTCCCTTTTGGTGAGTCCAAGTCCTCACGGGCCCCCGATCCGAGATCGAACATGGAGGGTGTCACATGCATTGTGGAGCTCATCATCCTGTAATGTATATACCAATGTATCATGCACGCATAGTGGTGTGTGGTCCTCGGTCCAGAGTGATGGTTCTCGATGCGTAGTGGCGTGGACGTGTGAGAGCGATGGATGGCTGGGATTGGAATTCTCGTTTTATTATTGATCAAGACCATCATCGTCATCCTTCCAAATAAGATCGACACGAATAATGATAAGAAAGAGCTCAACAGCTGCTCCCTTGATGGTGGTAGCCTGATGACCGCCCTCGACGGTTCGGACCTAACCAAGTTTGTTGCCATGTGTGGAGACACCACCAACCACATCCGTCGCACATCATGCTGAGTTATTTATTCAAGTCCAGAAAAGTGCACTAATTCTGTAGTAACTTAATTGGTTCGTCTCTCCCTAGGCGTTATGGACGTTGTTCTGTCATGTCTGGTAGTTCTTTCTGCATCATTGCTGCGAACAACTAACCAGATCGAAGTCCATATGCTCCGGTTTGGGTTACCCAAACCCTGGTTGCGGGTTGGGAGGAGGGGAAGATCCGAAATGTAAAAGAGGTGACTCTTGTCTGTGGGACGAGTTGATCGAGGTGAATGGCGTGGTGGGACCCCATTCCAAGTGTGACAACTCGAGGATCGAGAGGTGATGGGCACGTACATCCTTCGCTTGCTAGGCCGCGGCGCCATTATAGTGTCTTTATCATCTCACACACGCACATCGGTAACAAATTCTAATGAGCTGCAGCAAATACGTCCATCAAATCTTTGGATCCGAGAAGATCTAGAAAAAGATAGGGAGAGTAGAGTAGAAGTCACGATTCCATGAGCCAGTTTCCTAACGAAACAATGGAAGTGGTTTGGCTTAGGTTCGGGAGCTGGGGTTAAGGGGTGGGTGGCGTCTGACATGCCCAATGCTGGACAGCTGTCTACACAGGCCGGACTGTACCAGCACAAGGTCCACATCAATGCGAGTATGTACCAAAAATCCATGCACACGTCACCATCTCTTGGATTGGAACTTGCAGCGACCGTGGTTTTTTAACCACATCCGCCACCTTTCACCAATCTCCCACGCCACCGTCCCAAAACAAACTCACCTCCTATCCTACCCCACCAATAACTGCTCTCTCCTTCCGTCATTAGCATGTGCGGATAAATAAATCACCCCCGCTGCTACAGCCCGCGACCAACAAGCTTAGGCATGTCCAAATTCGTGCTTTTAATGAGTATAACAAAAGTTAGTTCGGACTTAATTAAGTAGCATTCAAGGAGTTTTGACCCAGTGGACCGTACAGGCACTCATACCACACACACACCTCTGCCCTACTTAAAACCCAGCTAGCTAGTATATTCTGGAGTTATTAGCGGCGATCTTGTGTAGGTAAGAACATCAATTAGTTAGCCCATCACTTCAACGATTTATACATAGACAAGTGTGCTATAGCTCCAAAACAATTTGTAGTTTCCCACAGAAGAAACAGTGGCATCATAGAAAACAAACAAGCAAGAAATTTGCAGACCTCATGCATGGCGTGGGGCAGATATACATGTAACGGCAGGTTTTTGAAAGAACAAGCTGCCCTATAACGGAGACCGTCAAGTCAAACCGCAGGTAAGTCGTCAAGTGTCATTGCCATTGTCGTGATCTGCTATTGGCCCTTGTGCTGTTACCATTGTGGAGTTTTTCGTCTTTCTTCTATCCTTTTTCCGTTTGCCGGGATTGGGTTTTACTTTTTACCTGGGTCTTTGTTTTCTTTTTTATGGACTAGGGTTAGGGTTTGGTGGTGGTGGGAAGAGAGCGGGTACGGATGGAAGAGTGCGGTGGGGGATTAGGGAGAAGGACGAGTAGATGCTGCAACTGAATTAATTGGAGAAGGAGGACGGTGGGCTGTTGTTTTTTCTGGGACAGAACAAGTTGCTATTAGGAGGAAGGAAAAACCAAAAAAGCAAAAAAAAAAAAAGGAGGGTAAAGTTATTATCTCTCTTTTATTTTGTCCGCAAGAAGTGTAATGGTGCGAATGTTGGGGGCATGGGAAGCAGCAGCTGTCCACAACACCACCATCAAATACACCCACATCCACGACTACCACAGCTTTCTGGCAACCAAGTCCCAACCCATATGAGTCAAGGTCCCAAGGCAAAGACCCAGAACCAGGACAGGAGGCAGGAGAATGGCGGCTCACCATCATCATAAGCTTCAGCGGCTGTATCATTTGCATCAGTAGTTGCAGAAGTAGCAGTTGCAACAAAAGCTCCATCTTATTAGTGGGTTATTTGCAGAGAGAGCAGCAGAGGCGCACAGGGGTGATTCTTCTTTTCCTGTCTAAGCTTCGGACAACAAACAAACCACAGCTTTATATATTTATATATATAGAAAGCAAAAGTTGGCTTATTTCTCTTTTCCATCTTTCTTTCAAACACTTCTACTGTATTGTCTGGCTACTGGTTTGATCTGAGAAATGGAAGAAGCTGCTGCCGTGGATCTGGGGATAGGCAAGAGAGACGTGAGGGATCAGGAAAAAGACGGACTTGGTCTGGAGTTTGGTCTGGAATCCACCTCCCCGTACGACCAACACCCACAGAAGTTGATTCGGACGGATACCTTTCCTTTTCGGACGGCGGCCTCCGCTGCCGTTACTTCCACCACCACAACATCTGTTGCTAGCGGGGCTGCAAGTCCTCACCTTCCTCCTCTTCACCCTTCGTCGGGGATCAATAGCGGCAGATGCACCGACGGACCCACCTTCTACTATAACAGTGGTGGCATCTACGATTCTTACGAGGCGGCAGCGAGAACCTTGCAGCCTTTCCCGAACTCATTCAAATCCCAAGGTGCCAAATACGTTGTTATCTTCTCTTTTGCCTCTTTCAAATCCCCTCCTTTTCTTCAATTCATATATTCTCCACTTTGGATCCATCACTTCTGTTGGGTTGCTTTCTTAGAGAGATATGATAGATAACAATGATAAAGTGGACAGCCTGGGAGTCGTAGTTGCTAAAGGACGGTGCAGAGGGGAAAAGGGTAGTGAAAACAATGGAGTGTGTTATATCATTCTTGTGATGCTTGTGTCGTTCTTTTCATTCATCTGCTTCTTTTTGTTGCTGCAGCAACCGGAATGGGCAGTGCCATGGCTCTGCGATATCCTCTTTTTACACCAGCACAGTGGCAAGAGCTGAAGCGACAGGCTTTGATCTACAAGCACTTCGTCTCGTCTGCTCCGATCCCTCCTGATCTACTCTTCGATCCGAGGGCTGGTCCAAGCATTCCACCTCTCTACCCAAATCGTAAAAATCATTTCTTTACCTCATGAACTTTCTCTGTTTCTCTTTTGTTCCTGTTGTTGCTGCATCTCTTATTTTTACACTGAGATTTTGTTCGTGATGGTGGTGGTGGGCAGTGACTCGTGGTAGTGGTTATTTCAACCTCCGGTTCACGAACAACACGGACCCAGAGCCGGGGAGATGCCGGAGGACGGACGGCAAGAAGTGGAGGTGTTCGAGAGACGTGGCGCCCGACCAGAAGTACTGCGAGCGCCATATGCACAGGGGTCGCCCCCGTTCAAGAAAGCCTGTGGAACAACGCCAGAAGACCGCCGCTGCCACAGCCAACAACATCAGTACTAGTACTACTACCACCACCTCTGCCGCAAACTCCACAGCTGCGACAAACACCGCAACAATAACCGGCGTAACCCAAAAGACCTATGCTCAGGCTCCGCACGCTGCCAAGCTGCCATTCTTGTCCATGGCACCCGAAAAGGATCCCAGGTGTGTTGGGTACTTTTAACTAATTAACATCTAATATTATTATTCTTCTAGGAACAAGTCCAAGTTTGTTGCCATTCTTTTTTTTAATCAATCATTAATAGTGATTACGTCGTTGCCATATTATAATGTGGTATTGGTGGGTTTTCTTAATCTTCCCAGGTACTTGGATTGGATGAAAGATCACAACAGTAACATTGGGCTGAGGACCTCTACTCCTGTGATAGACCAATACGAAGAACAGTTCAAGTTGAACTACTCCGACCTACACGATCCCTGCAATTCCTTCCTCAACCCGGACCTCTCGTCACTCGACGCAGCTCCCGGTCCAGACCAGCGATACCCACCTCGAAGCTTCATCGACGCATGGTCGAACGAGAAGCCACCGGTTTCTTCGGTAGGGAAGCTGCCGTCACCTTCAACGCTCACCCTTTCGATGTCCGGTGGTGGTGGTGGAACGGAGGACATGGATCATATCCAGATGGGTCTGAGCATCAACGACTCAACAGGGAGGTCGCAACCATTGAGCTGGATGAATCCCGTCACAACTCTGGGAGGGCCGCTTGCGGAAGTTCTACAGTCCGGCACTTCGACGTCTTCGCCTCACAACAGCAGTGGAGAAGGCGAGGGGGCGATGAGCAGATCTTATGCTGGGCTGATCAATCTGATGGGGAGGAGCTGCTGCGGAACTGATGGGATGGTGAGTCCAAGGGATAGTCCGCCGAGGGGGGTAGTTACGTCACCGACGGGGGTGTTGCAGAGGACGTTCGTCTCGCTCTCCGATAGTAGTAGTAACAGCAGCCCCACGTTTAGGGCAGGGGGTGGTAGATCGGAGATGGGTTGTCTTCAGTGGATGAGCCAGGCCAAGTGATCATCCATGGTACTGATGGTTGTTTTTGCGGTGAAGTGTGAAGACAGGACCGCTTAATTTGAGAGATGAGATAGTGATGTTCTACAGGATGCTGGTGTTTTCTGTTTGTTTTTCATGGGCTTAGCTGTTTCTTACGTGGGATTTATGGGTTTTGTGATCTTTGACTGGATGAACCAGACTAAGCCAATAGTGGTGGTTACTCATGCAGTGATGAATTTGGCTAAGAATTGGAGACAGATGTGGTTGTTTTCATAGCTTTGCAGGTTTCTTTTGTGCTCTCTCATAGCTCTTCATGATCTTCTTGGTGCTTGTTATCGATTGGACAAAGGACTTGGGGTCGGTGGCCTTATTGAGGAGGGTGGTGAATGCCATTTTTCTTTTAATATGTTGGCATGATCTGTTGCTCTGTAGTGGGGTAGGGTTGTGGAGAGAGGTTGGTATGTTTTGACAGGGAGCATCAAGTTTGTCCAAGAGATTTGGAACAATAAGATTTAAATCAAGGTGTAGAACTTGAAACATTTGGTACCGGCAAACTAGATCTTGAACATTAATGAATGAAGAGAGTATTAATTTGTTCTTCTGAAAACATCTCAACCTAGGTTGTAAGTTTGACAACCCCGAGAAATGATAAATCTAGACCTTGGTAGACAAACACGTTGGAGATATTATTGGAAGATTATTTTTACAAATACTAAATTTGTTATAATTCAAGCTTGATTTGTTTTAGCTCTTTACAATTTTTTAAATGGTTCCAGTTTTTATATGATTGGAAGGGTGATTATTACATCCATATCTTCATTTCAGTTTGGGGAGATTATTTGATGATATTCTGTATTATTATTGTTTTTCAATTTAGTTTCTTCAATTTCAAATTAGTATAGTTAGGATTAACATTTAACAGTGTTAATCTAGACTCTGAATTTTTTTTAAATTGATATGGTTAGGACCAACATTATTTATCTTTTATCAAGATATCGTTTATGTCCTTTTTCTAAATTTCTGCTTTCTTTCTATTCAACACGACATATGCAACTCCTTCCTCCGTTCTTACTTTTCTCCCTTTTGCTTTCCTTCCTCCTTCCTTTTCCTTCCAAGCGAAAAAAAGCCTGATGCATAGTACTTTCACTACGTAGCTTGTGAGGCTGTCTTGTTCTTGCTCGTGTCCACTTCTACCTTGATTGTGTCTTACAATGGAGTCACCACCATGAGTAAGAATTCGTTCTCCTTGTTGCTCGTCGACACCATTGCTGCCTTGGTGCTCGGCTCAACATAGTCCTTGAGGATGTGGCATTGGCGAATTCAAGTGGTGCCCTATTTTTTGAAAAATAATATGATGACATGTAACTTACCCAAGTATGTACATAAAGTGTCTCACTCAATAGAGCTTAGTGTTACTCACTTGCTTGGCCTTCCTACATTCTTTAGAGTTTACTACTACTTTTGGTACTACTACTTAGTTCTCTACAGTCACCATTTCACTAAGTCCACCTGTAGTAGACTGGCATCATCGTCCATTGTCTAGTTCACCATTAACACCATTGCAACTTCACAAATGTACCAATACTTGTTGCATGCTGCTTGGTCTTCCTACGTTCGTCGGTGCTTACTGTTACTCTTGGTACCACCAAGTTGGCAAATCCACCACTGACATCACCGTAAGGTGAATAAATATTTTGATATGGTTTTATAGTTGTGGCTTTAATTGCTTACACGATTTCATATTTTCATGCCTTTTTGTATTTTCACATTATGTATTTTATATTTTTTTCTAATAATTGTGTTGTTGTATTGTTGTAGCATTTGGATTGTTTTTCTTAGAGTCATGGGTTAATTTTGAAAAATCAGATCATCAGTTGTAGCACTTGAATTAATTCATCTTCATCAAATGACAAATGGCAATAAGGTATATATCTATGCACATCCAATGATATGTATAATGTACTTTATTAAATTTATTTTTAAATTTTTTATTTTTCTCTTTTTTATTTATGTGTAGTTATATTAATAATATCTAAATTTTATTATTTTATTATACTTATTTTAGAAGATTTATTATCTATATAATTATGTTCTATCATAGAAAAAATCCTAGATCTATCCCTGGGATGTGGTTTAGCTTGTGGGACTAATGGAAGACAAATTAAGGGCACTCTAGAGCGAATTGGACATTTGCGACCTCCCCCAGATGAGGAGGTAGAGAGAGATATAGAGGAGATCACGGCGAGAGTAGCGATTGTGGCAAACACCCTAGACCACTTGGCCACCTCACTTTTGAAGGAAGAAAAAAAAGAGTTTTTAGCTTGTATACCTTAGAAAATATTCATAATTAATTATATATCCTTCAATAGAACTTATTTTCTTTTATGATGGTACATAGACAAAAATTCATCTACAATGCACTTGCAGTTAATAGTTATGGCTTAACATTAGTTTGGTCTATTAAGTGTATGGAAATTGTCAATTTTACCCTTGCTTGCATATCCTCAAAAACTTTCATTTACTTGCACGTTCTTTTTCTATTCCTTTGAATTTTTAATTCCCTCATTTGCATTAGCATCGACTTCGACGAAGAAGCCACATTATGAGTGTCTTATGATGGAGTTTTTCTCAAATAGGAGGAGGAGGAGGTGGTGGTGGTGGAAGTGAGGTGGAGAAGGAAGGGGTAAGTTAGTAATTTCATACCATAAGTTAGGAGCTAACTTAGGTTAGTGAAGAGAGGATAACTGTGAGGGCATCTAAGTGCATTGGATGCATTTATAAGGTCATGCAAGTAAATAGGTTATTTTCAAGGATATATTGCACCAGAATAAAGCTTGGTCCATTTGATAGGTAAAATGGAGATATGGAACTCATCCATAAAGAGCCACTAGCATTGACCTTATGGGATGCGTAGTTGACTTTTTCTTAGATGATACATGAGGTTTTATAAAAGCATATTTCAAAGTGAACAATATAGAATACACTTGTAACTAGGGTTGGCAATGTGCTAGATTTAGATCTAGGACCCATGGGTCTGGACCTGTAACGTATGAGCCTAGGTCTTAAAAATGAGACCCATGGATTCGTAGACTTAGACCAGCTAGGCTCATTCATTTACTAGGTCGGATCTAGGTCTAAAAATACCTAGATCTGTAGCCCCGTGGACCCGATTTATTTATAATATATTATAAGTTAAATATAAGGACTAATGTATAATATTTACACTATATATATAATATATATTATTCTACTTTTAAATCTCATTCTCTCTAAAGTCAAAAATATATGTGGTGTATGCACATTGACAAAGAATTATTGTATGGACATTGACAAAGTAGGTTTGTTGAAGTTAGATATATTTATTTATGTGTTGTGCAAATATCAATGGTTTATGATATTGTTCATATTATATATTTTTTTATGGTTGTATTTTATTCATGATATATGTATATTGATAAAGAATTGTTTAAGACATTTATTTACAATGTTTTTAGTTTAATTAAAAATCTACTTTCTTCAAAAAAATAAAAATAGGTTGGAGGACTCAATAGACTCAAGACCTGGACCTAGATCCAGACCCATTATCTTCAAAACCTTGACCCAGACTTGGATCCATGAAATAAGATGAGCCTAGGTCTGAATATAGGTAGACCTAACCCAGACCCGACTTGTTGCCACCCCTACTTATGACATACATGAGGTTTTATAAATGGGAACCTCGATCCGTAGACGTCCTATGAAACTTTTAGGGAAATCTTTTAAAAATAACATGGGTTGGAGGAGTAAGGCTAATAAAATGCCTAGGTCAGGGAGAAATGTCTAGACTAGCTCTGGGGAAGGAGCCCTGAATGTTCTTGGTAACTCCTTTACTGTCCTTGCCCCCACTCTTGGGTCAGTGGGTACTTTACCTAAACCTGTTCCGATGGGTGAGGTCTGGTCTTGTAACTTTCCTCTTCTCGAAGCTCCGAACAGGAGTACCTCCACACATTGTCTAAGTAATGTTCCTGATACTACCATTTTACCCTGCTCTACCACTGCTCCTCGTGTTTCTGCTTGTCTGGTTGAGGTTCCTTGTTATTTACCTCAACCTCCACTCAATCAAGCTGACAACACTGAGTTGTTCCTCAATGCGGCTACTTCCAAATTTGTCGCCTTTAAAATCAAGGCACGAAATTTCAATAAGGAAAAAGTTCAAAAGGGTACTTGTTGTCATAGACAACATTGACAATGAAGAACTTGGAGATATTGTCTGTGATTGTGCATCTGTGTAGGGTTCCTCCCAAGTAACAATCATAGGTATTACATTTAATTTTAATGTAGTACGATATTTGACTCGTAATAATTTTGATTTTGTTGTTTCATTGGATAATATGTTTGTTTCTTCTCCTTCTACGTCGGATTTGAATCCTAGTCTAATCTCTAAAAAGATAGACCTAACTAATAACATTTTTTCTTAAAATTTCTACTTAGAATTCGTGACTTTTTGTGCTAAAATAGGAATCTCACTGAGTTCTAAGCAGTAGGCTAAATCTTTTTTGGATTTGGTCTGTTCTCAGCATGCGTTGCCCTCGGTAAATTTAGATGGCAACACTTGATGTGTTGAGAGCTTGGCTGCTCTGTCTTTTCAAATTTGTTCTATTATGATTATTTTATCTTGAAACATAAGGGGGTTGGAGAGTAGCGGTAAATGCATAGTGGATAGAAACGTTGTTTGAAGACTTAACTGTGCTATCCTGATCCTTTCTGAAAGTAAAGTTGGTAGTCTTTCCCCTTTGGTATTATGCACCTTAGGTGGAGGAAGGTTAGAAAGTTGGAAATTTTTACCCTCACAAACACTACTAAAAAAACAAGAAATCGCAAGGACAGTTGTCATCGCTAAGTCTTCACGATATCCTCACTAAGTCCTCGCTATTATGCTTAGCGAGGACAAAAAGTTCTCGCAAAATGCATTGATGTTAAAAACCAATTGCGAGCAAATTTCCTAGTGGCTCGCAAAAAAAATTACGAGGACTTAGCGAGGACAAAAAGTCCTTGGAAAGTCCTCGCTATTAGTCGCAACCTCTTCGTAATGTACAAGCTATGTCATCACAAAAATTTGAAAGATTAAAAAAAAAATCAAAAACTACGAGGACTTAGTGAGGACATTGTCCTCGTAATGTCCTCACCAGCCATAAAATAAATAAATAAAATTTATTTTTATATTCAATACTATCATTCTCAAATATAGAAACTCCAATTACAAGATTCTCAACCTGTCAAAATTTCTAAAAATATGAGAATCACATACATTGTATCTATAACAAAGCCAACACCACCATTCCAGATTTCTGGAGGTTGAAGATGAATATAAACAGAAGATGAGTACAACATTAGAAAAACAGAGATGTTAATGATATAAAGCATCTCATGGTCAGTAAAGAACTATGACATAGTTCTATAGCCATAGTCTATACAAATTTGGAAATTGTTCTCACATAGATAAAATATTTGCACCAGAAATATGACATTCGAATAATTATGATAGGGCTCGTAAAGTGATTTCATACGTATGTCATATGACGTAGAATTTGATGTATTGTAATGTGCAATCTTTTGTATGTGTTTTGCTGACAGAAGAGAGCAACAAGTGAAGGAGAGAAAACCAACTTGATTTAAAACATAGTAGACATTGAAGCGACCAGAATATTTGCTAGCAAGACCATCTAGCTCTTCCTATAAACAATCCATGATATTTATTTTTATATGTCAACATAAAAATCCAAATATGCACCAAGTACATGCTTGAGTATCTAGCAGCATGTTTACAAGAGGTATAACTATGTCACACAAGGTTCAATAAGTAAATATTAAAGTTAAAAGAATCACACCTTCAGAAGGATGTCATCATATGTTACATTGGCATAAATAAGACGAACATTTGTGGAAGAAGAAGAAGAAGAAGAAAGGAGAGAAACTTACCTCTTTCTTCTCCTATGTCTCTCTCTCTCTCTCTCTCTCTCTCTCTCTCTCTCATGAAACCTTGGAATCACCGTGGAAAAATCCTCTCTCACACCCTGATAAAGAGGAGGAAGGGAAGGAAGAGAATTCCTGTAGAAGCCACCCCTTGGTATATGTAATGGGTTGCTGAAGCTTCTGAAAATCTTTAGAGTGTTATATGCGTCTGTTTACGTGTCTAGTAGAGTGTATATAATGGGCTACTAAAGCTTCTAGAATAGTCTTTAGAGAGTTGTGGCCTTGTGCGTTGGACTTTTGAGGTAGCTGGGAAGAACATCTACCGTTGATAGGGTTTACCTACAACAATAGCTATCATTCCAGTATTGGGATGACTTTGTATGAGGTGTTATATGACAGACCGTGCAGAATACCCACCTCTTGGAGTGAGGTAGGCGAACGGCAGCTTGTGGGTCGAGAGATTGGGCAGCAATATGTAGACAAAGTGGACTTGATTTGGAAAAGATTAGTAGCTGCTCAAAGCAGGCAGAAGATCTATGCAGATAGGAAGTGAAGACCCTTTGAATTCAAAGAAGGAGATTTTGTTTTCGTAAAGGTATCTCCAATCAAAGGAGTGACGAGGTTTGGGAAACGAGGAAAGTTGAGTCCTCGCTACATTGGACCTTACCAGATTTCTAGAAGAGTTGGTGAAGTGGCATACAAGTTGGACTTGCTTCCAGAACTTTCAAGTGTATATAGCATCTTCCATGTGTTTATGCTAAGAAAGTTCTTGGCAAACGTGTTTCAGGTGATTTCAGTGTAGTCAGAGGGGCTAGAGAAGGACTTGCCGATGGTAAAGGATGTTGTGTATATATTAGGCCAGAAAGAACAATTCCTCAAGAATAAAGTCATTCCCTTGGTATTAATTTAGTGGCAATACCATGACATAGAGGAGGCTACCTGGGAGCATGAGGAGAATATGTGGTTACGGTAACCCCACTTGTTCCATTAGAAGCTAATTTCGGAGACAAAATTCTTTTTTAAGAGGGGTAGGACATAATATCTGTGCCTAGAGTAAGATGACTGTGTATTGGACCTACGTTCTAGTACCGTGGGTTAGGAACGCAAGTCAAGGCTGTGTATTGGTATCGTGGTTTGGGCAAATCAGTTATCCAAAAATGAATGTAAACCATGTACTTGTAATTTGGATAATCTAGCTTATGAATGAGTAATTAAGGGTGATTTGTGTTCATCTCCCTCCGAGGCATATTATAGTTAACCACCATAACTGTCAAGCAAACATAGTGAATGCCGACATACACCATCCCCTATTGCGCCAACACTGCTGTCTTTTCCCATGCCCTACGCTACCCTTTTTCCATGCCTTGTGCCACCATATCACATTTAGTTGATGTCGCCCCACCTCCCCTCACCATGCCCTGAAATTATGGCTGTCGATAGGCTTTGTTTGCGGAGAAGGACAGATTTGGAGGTGTATAAATAAAGGAGGAGAGGAGAATGGGAAGCATTGAGCTCGGGCGAGAAGCCAGAGAAGAAGAGAGAGCGAGAGAGAGGGAGGGTGAGAGGGTAAGGCTGCTAAAGGAGAGTTAGGTTGCCAGAGAAGAAAGGGGATCTCCAGCCACAATAAGGTATGGTTTCTTTCGTAATTCTCTCTGTTTCAGTTGAATTAATGGAGAATGAGTAGGGTAGCTTAGAATTATACTTTCTCAGTGAATTCAGAGAGGAATGCGAAGTGTCAGTGACCGGAGTAGGGAGAAAAGCCCACCAGAGGTCGAGAGGCTTGTTGGGTGACATTGAAACCAACTAAGTGTACGTGTCTTCCTCCTTTTCTTCCTTGTTTCATTGAATTCAGTAGTCAAAGAGATAGATTAGAGTGTTTCTTGATGTTTGGGATAGATGTTCAACTTTTCAGTGAATGAATGATGAATTTTGATGGATTTTTTGAGATTTATGCTACAGTGGACTGCAATGACATCTTTGGTTTTATGATTTTATATCTCGAGATGTATAAGTCAAATTTTCTTAAAACTTGTTTCAAATGGTAGTAGAATTAGAATGCTTCAATTTAAGTATTTTTACAAGATTTGTAGGGCACCAAAAGTGGGTCCACCCGAGGCTCCCACCTTGGGTGACTTCCGATGTGTTTTCTGCTCTGAGTTTTTACTGCATAAATTGAGCTCGCAGGTAAGCCCCGTATGTTGGTACTATGGGTGAGCCCCACAGGTAGGTCTCATGTTTTAGAAAATACATTTTTTTAGAATGATGATTGATTAATGGAAAGTGTGGTTTTAATTTTCCGAAAATGTTTCCAGTAATGAAAAATATTTGGAAAATAATTTTAAAAAGAAAATTGCATGTTTCAAAAATGATTTCCATGGTTTTGGATCGGAATCACGTAGCGATAAGGTAATAATCGATAAGGGTATGAGACCTCATTGAGATCAATTACAAATCCGAAGGCGTGATTGCCGAGATTGGGGCCTGAGTGAAAGAGACTGGGTTATCCTGTGTGCCAGTGTTGGTTGGACTTGGGGATGGAGACCTGGGTGTCTGGACACCAATAGGGCGTCGAAAGGACACATTCATGTACTTGTGAGAAATGAAATGTGATAAAGTGAGGCCCGTTAGCTGAGGTAGTTGTACCCTCGCATGGGAAGGTTCACCACGGTAGTATAGTTGAGGGAAGCTGGAGTCTTCAGCAACTGCTTGTGGCCGGTCACCTTTGGTCAGAGTGACACTAGTGGTTTTAACTTGTGTTGTGTGTGGTTTTTCAAAAATGGTTTCAGACAAGATTTAGATACACAAAATGGTTTGAAAAGTGTATGAGATTTCAAAGGAAAGGAAATGTAGTTGAAAAAGGCATAATTTGAAAGAGAATTTATGAAAAGATTCATGAATGAGTTTTATGAATTCGTAATGGCTTCTATTCTGGTTTTGTGAACAAAGATTGTAGTTTTCTCATGGTTTTTCCGTAGTTTTCTTGGTAGGCACGTACTAGATGACTTTGAGATTATTCACACATTTTATTTAATGTTTTTTTATTTTCAGGTGCAGATTAGAATTGCAGTCCAGTTTTGGTGCACCTAGATTGGAGCCACTAGTTACACACAGGTCCAGGACAATAGTTAGTTAGAGTTTTCTTTTGTTCATTAGTTAGTTTTTCTTGATTAGTTATTATTAGATAGAACTGATACTAGTATATACCACAATAGGGGTGATACAAGTTGTGAGCAAAGATTTTGTAAATACTAATAATAAAGTACACAAAAATAAGGATTTTTGCAACTTAAACACTCATATTAAGAATATAGTATTTTGAAACTGGAAATCCTCTCAGGCCCCTTAAGAGTACTCAAATGTAAAGATTCTTTAAAAGGTTTTACAAATGCTTAAATTTTGGGGGAGGAGAAACTGTTTATAGCTAGCTTGAAGGCTTTGAAATTCGTCATGAAGTTTGTTAGTTCTCTCCTTTGACTAACCTGAAAGCACATGGACGAGTCCATGATGATATATTTGTAAAATTGGTAGTATAAGATTTAAATCAAGGCGTAAAACTTGAAACATTAGGTACAAGCAAAGTAGACCTTGAACATTAATGAATGAAGAGTATAGAATGTCAAAGGTGCATATTAATTAAATTGGTCTTTCGAAAACAACTCAATCTAGGTAATATATAAGTTTGACAAGCCTGAAAAATGATAATTCTAGACCTTGGTAAGTTTGTAGACCACACTGTAGATATTATTGGAAGATTATTTTTATAAACACAAAATTTATTATGATTCAAGTCAATTTTTTTAGGTTTATACAATGTTAAAATGGCTCAAGTTACTTCATGTACATTCTCTGATCTTATCTTCATTAGAAAATCGTTAGGGTTATTTACTGTGACAAGGCAACCCAACATAAAAAGGAAAAAGAAAAAGAAGAAGTAAATTACCAAGAGAGAAGGACCAACATGTATATATAATAACTTAAGATAAATATACCATTTATAACATACCATGGGAATTGGGAAGCGCCACACGTGGCATGTGGTGGCATGTTGTGAGGAAGGAAGAGGAAAAAAGGGTAGGAAGGAGAAGGAGAAGAAAAACTTGAAGCTCTTAGTAGTGCAAGAAGGTTGTTGAAGGAAAATATTTCTAACTTGAGGCATGTGACATGGAAAGTTATTTCTTGAAAAATTTCAAGTAGAAAATC
Source organism: Posidonia australis (assembly GCA_024699735.1). NCBI lineage: Eukaryota > Viridiplantae > Streptophyta > Magnoliopsida > Alismatales > Posidoniaceae > Posidonia > Posidonia australis. The sequence goes on along the minus strand of JAMKQA010021531.1, from coordinate 9,134 downwards.
CTTAGGAACAATCCATTGTTAGGAGTTTGTGTTCATCTTAACAGAGAAAGACCATAGGTTGCATGCAGAAATCATTCTCTATATCGATTAGTTAATTGTTGATATTTCTTTGTCGGTATGTACAAAATTCATTTTGTAATTTTTTTTCTAGAAATAGACTTCCCTATCTTTCCAATGATACATAAATCTTATAGTTTAGTTCAGTATTCCAGGACATGCATGAGGTTCATTACATACTCAACGTCTGCTAGGGCTGTAAACGGGTCGGGTTGGGTCGAGTTAGAAGTCTACCCTAACCCTAACCCGTCCTTTCTTAACGGGTAATGGGTCGGGTTAATACCCGTCTTACAAAATTCTCGCTGCTACCCTACCCACTACCCATTAGAATAGCAAATGATGAGTAGGATTAACGGGTGAAATGGGTGAATTTTTTATATTGTTAAAATCTAAATTTAGTTTATTTTGTAGGTGATAGATAGGGTTAACGGGTGATGAGTATTGAGTAGGGTTAATGGGTGAATTTATTTTGTTGTTAAAATCTAAACTTATATGATTTCATGGACTAAATTTAACTCAAGATAATCATGTTAATAATTCATAATAGCATTATAATTTATAAGAATTGATAATATAGTGATCAACACATACACCAGGAGATAAAAGTTTTACATATGTTTGATAAAAAATCATTAACTTCTCTTTGATAACATTAATTTATTAATAGACAATATGAACATGATAACATTTGGAATCCAATAGTAAATCGTCCATTCCACCCATAACATACTAACATATTAACATTCATCCATTCCACCCATATTAACAAAACATTTGGAAGACTAGAACACAATATCAAGACAAACTACAATACTGGTATTCTGGTAACCACCATTCATCCATTATATATTAACATAACATCTAACATGACATATTAACATATCGTGAAGAGATGGAGAGTGACTAACAAAGCAAGTGATAACATCTAGCAACCAATATAACTAACATATTGGTAACCAACATAACATGACATATATATTAACAACATTGGTAACCAACATAACATATTAACATGATAAGTTGATAACATCTGGCCTTTTCAAAAACATAAAAAAAAAAAAAAATCTAGCCAACTGAGTGGCAACTGGCAAAGCAAGTTAAGAGGGAGATCCCTAATCTGTGAAGAAAATCAGAAATAGGCAAAGCAAGTGCGAGTGATTGAGTGGAACTTCCTTGAGCAACGTTCCTCTTGTCGACAGACGACGGTGAGTCGGAGAGACCGAGAGAGGGGAAGAGCCGGATTGTCGACTGCCAAAGAGGACGATGGAGAGTCGGACTGCGAACGTGCGGTGGAGAGTCGGACTGCCAGTGCCAGAGAGCCGAGAGTGGGAGAGGGAGTGACTGAGCCGGACTATTGAAGAGGGGAAGAGCCAGACTATAAACGTGTGGTGGAGAGTCAGATTGCCGATGCCGGAGAGCCAAGAGCGGGGAGGGAAAGACTGAGCCGAACTGCCACCTACGGCCTACCCCTGCCGAAGACTAGGCGTTGTGGGAGAGCCGGCGAGAGCCGAGAGAGAGACGGAGAACTGGGAGAGCCAGCGAGAGCCGAGAGAGACGGTGACGGAGAGCTGTCGTGTCTCTGCCTCTCTGGTTGGGGCAATAGGGCTTACGAGGGTGAAGTGTGAAGTGTGTCTGTGTGTGTCGGCTGTGAAGTGTGGTTAGGGCAATAGGGCTTAGGGTTATATACTTATTTATATTTTATGTTAAAATGTTAGGATTTAGGTAAATTTACTTAGTCACCCCTGAGTTAGTGGGTTAACGGGTTACCCGTAGTATGCTACCCAAACCCTGACTCATTAAATTTATAGGTTAGCAGGTGACTAGTTAACGGGTCAATGGATATACAAAAGCTCTACCCTAACCCATTCTTAACGGGTCGGGTTGACTCGGGTTAACGAGTTATACCCGACCCATTTACAGCCCTAACGTCTGCCCCTCTTACTAGTCTTCCATTTATTACCTCCTATAGAAAACTCCAATTTCTAAAATTTCTTTTGGATAGAATGCATACTTGTGTACCCATAATTCATGTTAATATCATGATTTTATTAGGTTGGAGTTGCTACTAGATTATATAAGAAGTTTACCTAAAATTCTATCCAACTTTATCGATCCCTATGTTACAATGCTTTAAAGTTCTATCTATTTATCTAGGTAGGAAACTCCAAATTAGATGTTTGTTACTTTGAATTAAAGTTAACTCACAAAGCTATCACGGGAATTAATTCCATGATTTTATTATTCTTGCATCAATGTTCGTTACTGTTTTAAATTGGCATATGAGTTCAATAAGCTATGTTTGACCATATTTACCTTGTTGTAATGATTCAAGTACATTTGTTAATTGATATGTTCAATATAAAAAATTCTTTTTACATATGGAACTAGATTCATGAAAATATTTTTGGTTTTTACTTTGTATTCTCATTATATACGAGTTAATGCCATTTCATATTGTAAGCAAGGTGCAAATTCTGATATGTTTTTTTTCAGAATGGTGATACACATACATATCTAAGTTCAGCAAATGTTGGTCCTTGATCAAACTAAGATCTTTTAATAGCTCCATTACATTCCTAGTTGTGGTGTTTAAATTGAGATGTTCATATTCTTAAATATATAAAAGGCGAAAACCCCAGCATTGATATTACATGTCAATGTTCAGTGATACCCAGATGTGGATAGATTATTGGCCAATTTGTGAGAAGCAAGATCGAGTGACAGTGTGATGGTGTGGATCTGACCAAGATGGAGTGAGGGTTAAAGCCATATATAGACTTTTCACGTGGTAAAGGTCGTAGTTGTTAGTGAAAGACAATGGTCCAATGCCTAAACTTTACTCGACAAATAAAGTTAAACAAGTCCAAGTTGTAGTGTTGATCTTTCTTTCCTTTTTTGAAAATGTTAATTTGTAATTAATATTCCATTAGCTACGTAAACCACCACTAAGGGATCAGAATGTCTAAAATATTACAGAGATTTGGAACCAATTATTCCAGATAGATGCAAAAGTAGAGTATCTGCATAGAATCATACATAATCTAAGTTCTCACACCCAAATATGACAAAAAGAAACTATAGAATTTAGAAGTGGGAAGTCGGATTAAACTTCATTTCCCTCTCCTGCAGATCTTGGTAGATTAAGAGTAGGCTCAGAGGACTGTGGCTGGAGAGCCTCAAAGGATCCCAAGGAAGATGTAGAATTATTTGGGACTTGCTCCATGGTCCGTGTATGGTGCATAGAGGAGATGAATTGTAAGAGTTCTTCCTTCTCGAAGCCTTTTGCAAAATTATCTATCCAATGATGCATTAGAGAGATGATATCAAAAATAATTGCTATGTGAGACTTACTACGGTCTCTAAAATTTATGTTGTTCCTCTCCATCCAAATCAGCTAGAGAATGATTTGAATTAAAGCAATCCAACCATACTTATTGAGATTAAATTTAAGCGTAGGTGTAAAATTAAATAAGTCAGCAATTTCAAAATATCCAGGATACATAGTATAGGATAAGAAGAAGTTCCATATAGACTAGATAAAGGCACAATAAATAAATAAGTGGGTATTGGTCTCTCTATGCATTTTACATAGTATACAAATTTCTGAACCATTCCACCCTCTTTTATTTAAATTCTCCCTAGTTAAATTTTTATTATTTAAGACCATCCATGAGAAAAGCTTGACTTTTAAGGGTGCCCAACTTTTCCAAATATTCCAATAAAGGAGGAATCAGATGCCTCCATCATTTAGGATTCTATAACAAGAATTAACTGAAAAGGTGCTGTCTTTGGCAAGCATCCATATAAGGTTGTCCCCACCAGGCAATAGGGAAGTGTTTTGCAGCAAAGCAGCTAAGAAATTTGCCTGTGATTGGAGTATTGTATGATCACCCAAGAATACCTTGGAATGATCAAAAAGTTTATTGAAATCAATCCTAAATAAATCCACAATTTATTTGACTGATGCTTTCTTAAACCTTGCTACAGAATATAACTCAGGGAACTTAAACTTTAATTTTTCCCCATTCCACCACTTATTTTCGCAAAATAGTATATTATTACCACTATAAACTTAGAAGGTGGTGAAGCAATTAAGAATATCAAAACAAGCCTTCATATTTTGCCAAAGAGGAGAGCAATTGTTTACAGAGGAATTTAATAAAGCACCAAGCCAAACTTTATTTAGATATCTCACCTTAAGAAGTTCTTTCCATTTCATATTATTATTCTCAGAAAGTAATTTCCAAAGCAGCTTAGCTTTCAAAGCATAATTGAAATTTCTTAAGTTAATAATCCCCCAACCTCTTTGTTTCTTTGATTGACATAAGGTTGTCCAATTAACTAAATGGAGACCTTTATAATTAGAAGAAAAGGAATTCCATAGAAACCTACTTCTGATCTTATCAATTTCCTTCTCTACTTTAACAGGTAATGAAGAATTGATAAATAGTAGGTAGGGATGGTAGAAAGCATAGAATTTAACAAGGTTAGACGACTACCTAAGGATAAGTATTTTACTTTCAAAAGAGACAATTTATTGGAAATTTTCTCTATAACTGGGGTCCAGTCTCTATAAGTAGCCTTTCTGTAGTGTAATGGTAATCCAAGATACATGAGAGGTAAACCAGCAACTCCACAACCCAAGATATTGCAAGAGCTGGTTAGCGAGTGCTAGCTCAGACCAATTCCTGTGATTGAGGATTTATGGTACTTTATTTTTAATCCAGAACAGGATTGAAAACAAAATAAAATCCTTTTGATGTTTATCATGTTTTCCTTACTGTCTGAAAGAAACAATAAAATGTCATCTGCATATTGTATGTTAACCACAGTAGAGCCCCCATGTGGAAATTGTATGCCAGAGATTAGATTGTTAGCCAATGTCAGTTTCAACATGCGATTTAAAATATGTGTGGCAACAATAAATAATAAAGGGGATAATGGATCTCCTTGCCTTAACACATTAGTTGCTCCAAAGAATCCTTTAGGAGATTCATTGACCAATATAGAAAATTTTGCGGTGCAGATACACATCCTAACCAAGGAGATCCATTTAGGCCCAAATCTTAGCCCACTAAGGAAATCTAGCAAGAAATCCCAGTTCACATTATCAAAGGCTTTTTCAAAGTCCAGCTTTAGGATGTATCTAGGAAAATTTGAGGTTTTCATGTAGTGTAGAGTTTCCTGTGCAACAAGAAAACAGTCTCCGATCGATCTTCCAGCCAGGAAAGCACATTGAGATTGATCAATTGCCTCATTCAAGACTGGGGTAACCCTTGTTGACAAGGTTTTAGTCATAATCTTATATATATTGTTCACTAGACTGATTGGTCTAAAGTCTTTGATGTGTTGAGCACCATTCTTCTTGGGAATTAAAGCAATAAATGTTTGATTAATTGGTGCTAAAAATTCAGGGTCACTAGAGGAGTAGAGATTCTGGAATATATTGAGTATATCTGATTTCAAAAGATCCCAGAAGTGATGAAAGAAAGTTAATGGAAAGCCATCAGGCCCTAAGGCTTTGTCTCCAGGTAAGCTAAACACATTCTTTTTTATCTCCTCTATTGTAAAAGGCTCCTCTAATGATTCAGGGTGTAAGATCTTATAAAGAACTAAGTTATCCCAGTTAATAGAAATCTTGAATCTTTTTTCCTTGTTAAATTGCCAAGTGAAGTGTTTTCCTATCTCTTTGCATATTGCTTTGGATGAATGGATCAGGGTATCATTTATGTTCAATGAAGCAATGATGTTAACCCTCCTACGACATTTTTACCATGTTGTGAAAGAAGGTTGTATTCAGGTCCCCCTCTTTAAGCCATTGTATTCTAGATTTTTGCTTCCAGTAAGATTCATGCTCCTTTAATAAGGAAATATGTTCTATTCTTAGAACCTTTTTCTCTTCCCAGATCTCATCACTAAGCAAAGAAGATTCAGCTAGTCTGTCAATGTATTGTATTTTGAATTCTATATATAATAATCTATTCTTCCTCTCCTCCCTGATTGGACCAATTCAATTTTTACTGTGTTGTTTCAAGTTTTTTAGTCTGTATGCAAAAACAGCAATGGAAGAAGGTAAAGAGCAGATATAAGTGGATTTCTGCCAACAATCCTGTATGAGTTACTCAAAACCAACGATATGAAACCAGGATTTATAAAATCTAAATAAGGGTGGACCCCAGTCAAGAGGGATTGTATCCATAATTATGGGGATATGGTCAGAAACAACCTTAGCCTTTCCAGAGCAAAAGGCATGAGGAAATTTAACCGACTAGTTTGTAGAGATGAGGAATCGGTCAAGTTTGATCATAGATGGGTGCGATTGAAAATTAGACCATGTAAAAGAGTAATTGTTGGGGGAGAAGTCCATCAAGAAGTTATATTCAATAAATTCATTAAAGCTTCTCATATGAGCAGTGATTTCTGCCCTAGAAGAGTGTTCATGAGAGTATCTGGTTACATTAAAATTACCACCAATTACCCAATTGTTACTGACCAGATTACTAAGGTTATACATTTTCTCAATGAAGTCTTGTTTTAAGTTGAGTTCACAGGGACCATATACCCCTGTAAGCCACCATCCAAACCCATCCACATAGTTCTTGAAATTTAAAGAGAGGCTATATATGGCAGGTATAGAATTATTAAGTTCAATTATTCTGTCATCCGAACCTATAAGGATGCCTCCTGAGGCCCCCATAGAGGGGAGATGTGACCATAAGTTTATTTTCCCTCCTCCTAGTGATCTGAGTGAACCTGGGGAGAAAGTTTCCTTTTTGGTTTCACTTAGAATTATTAAGTCACACTTATTAGATCTGATGAAGTTACGCACAGCTCTTATTTTACCACTTGTCCCTAAACCTCTTATATTCCAAGCTGCTATGATCATTGAATACTTGGGGCAAACGAGAAGAAGTTACCTTCTCAACTGTGCTATTACAAGCATCTAAATTTATATGTGACAGACCTTGGTCCTCCCTGATCAGGTTGAAGAAACACTTAGTTTCTTCCAAGGAGTTAAGAGAAAAACCAATTTTACTACAAAAGGACTGAAATTGTTCATAAGAGTCCCAGTGAAGTGGATCATTCAATATAGCTTCCGCATCTGTATTTTCTATTATACTATCAAGAGAAGAAGCAGTAGAGGGAGCATAATTGTTTAAATTACTGGGATTACTGAAACTAGAATTATTAGGAGAAATGGACGTGATATTACCTGGAGCATGCACAGGAGTAGCCGGATGAGAGGTGGAATTCTCAGAATTTAGGTTGTCCAGGTCATCCTTCTCCAAACAGTCATAAATTGCCAACACTTTCTTGAACTTAGCCATGAAAATGTTTCAAGCCTTTATCTCTGCCTTCACGAATTTAGAAGTTTCAGTAACTGTTTGAAACTCTACCACTTAGGGAGTTATAGTTGGAGTAGTTTCAGAAGTGAGGGAAGGTGAGGCGTTGCAGAATCCTCCAGAGGATGATGGAGAGGGGGTAGGTAAGAGACCATCAGTATTTGTAGATGGGGTAAAGTGAGGGGTTAAAGTAGAGGATCTAGTCCATACGTTCTTCCCATTCCTAGGTACTTTCCCACTTTTTGCACCTCTCCAACCCTTATTATTTTTAAATGGCTTCCTAGTGGGGTTGAGGCATCTGGGTTTTGGAGCCAGGGTTGGTTGTTTTGGCCAAGCAGGAACAGGCTGAGGGATGGTGAGGGAAGGAGCGCAAATGTCCCAACTGCGCCTATATTTAATGGGATAAACTATTTTGTCAAATGCAAAAAAATTTAGAGTCAGGGATGTCCTTACTCGAATGAATTCTTACTTTGATTCTCGCAAAACCCTGATATTTGACACGGTCAATGGAAAAGTCGACCTCAAGAAGGTCAGCAAACTCAGCAATCATAAGGTGAAATACTTCTACATTCCAAAGGTGATGGGGAATCCCTTTCTTCTGTTCACCACCTCCCACCCTTCCTTCTCAGTATCTTCAGACCAGGTTGCAGTATCTTCCTTTTCCCAGAAGTGACCAGAAGACTTAGAGTCTACCAGAGGAGAAGCTAAGGTGGCAAATCGAGAGCCAATGAGAGTAAGTGGGGGGAGGAGAATCGTTTTTGTCAGAAAAAATTGCTATGTTAGAGGTATGCTTCGAAGATTTCGCAGAGTCATAAATGTAATGCTGAGTGGAGAGAAAACAACTCTTTTTTTCGCACGTTTCTATAAAACATTGATTACTAGATAAGACAAAGCGACGATACGAATCACCCGTGTTAGATGAAACGCCAGAGTCACCATAATGTTCAGAAGGACCCGCTGAATAACCCAGGAATACATTATTGTCTAATTCCACTAAATCCTGGGCAAATGGAGAATTAGCATAATTAATGTCTTGGCAGTAAGGGTAATGAGGATTTAAAGTCTTTACATCAGTGTTAATAATCGGTGGTTGATACGAAGAAAAACTCCACACAGAACTCGAGGGGACGCCTGTAATTTTAGAGGGCATGACAGAGCCTCAAGAGATCTGCCGACCTTCCGTCTCCCTCAAGTATTCCAAAAAATCAGGTGGCCGGCGACATCCAACCGGAGTTGTCTTCCCGGCCGGAGGAACAGAAATGATCAGGGGATTGTTAGTAGAGGAAAAGATGTCCATGTAGGAAGAATAAACCTCTAAATCACTTGTAATCTCTGAATCACAGAGGGGGCGAACAATCATGAGTAAAAAAACTAACCGGATTGCCAACATTAGGGTCTGATCTTACCTCGTCGTAAAAAATTACAAAGAAGCGATTGTTCGTATCAATAAAAGAATTCACATTCAAATCCATACACAGATAACAACAAGTAAGAATATTAAACCAGCTGTATGAGATCTCCATGATACGAAAAAAACAATCCACCATCACATCGATTTTGATCTCAAAGGGAGAAAAGCATGAAGAAAAGTCGCAGTGTATAGATCGTAAAGTACAGGATCTAAGCTGAAAAGCCACAAAACGCCCTACAAGGGGCGGAGCCCTTCGAGGACACCGAAATCGAACTCCCTTCGACCACGCGCAGGGGATATCTGCCGGGGGGGGGGGGGGGGGG
>JAMKQA010021530.1:0-14967 GCA_024699735.1 Posidonia australis | reverse complement strand
GAGGCCCAAGCCCAAAAGCACAAAACCACACAATGGGCCTCGGAACAGTAACACCTGTCCAGGAAATAAAATTCATAAAATGTAAATAATTACAAAATGAATTTTACAGGTGTTACAACGTGCTTTGAGTTATTCTCCAGGAAGGAGAAGGAAATTGCTATTCGAGGCAAGAAGCAAGGTAAATTAGTTGCTTGTAAAATTATAGTTATTGAATAAAAGGGTTAAGTCTCAAGTGGGGAACTTGAGGTGTGGACTAAGCCGGAGTTGGCTGAACCACTATAAATTCTCTGAGTACTTGTGGTTGAATGTTTATGTGATTGAGTTTTATCTTCATAAATTTGCATATCAAAAGTTAAAATTTAACAAAAATCAGAGATTCTTTATTCACCCCCCTCTAGAGAAGCCATAGTATCCAACACACTTTAGGACATTCATCTGCATTGTGTGGACATTCATCTCCACTGGGCAAGTCACTGAGCGCTATTTTTCCTCATGTTGTGTCGCTTCTAAGACTCTCGAATCCATGTCCCCCACAAACTCCACTCGCTCTGTGGTACGACACAAACGCATACTGCGATTATCTTTGAGCCCTGGGACATTCGACGGACAATTGCTACACTCTACAGAATGTCGTTCAGACTTTGATCGATAGTGGGACTGTTATTGTTGGCACGCAAGATGCAGCACCCACATCCATGTCCTTATCCTCACTAGCATCTAGTTCAGCATGCATTACACACCCACACACCACCGTTGAGTCGACACGTCATGTTGTGTTAGTTCAGCAAGGGCAACAACAACGGCAAAGGCGGCCTCGCCGTAAGGGCGACTTCACCCCACTTGGAAAGTCGTTGAGTGACATCTTTCCTAAAGTTGCGCCGTTCCTGCAGCTATCGGAGGTTCGTCCACCACCAAACCCGCTTCCTAGGTGGTATAAGACGAACTTGTTCTGCCAATTCCATTGCACCTGTGGACATTCGACAAACAAGTGTTACACTCTCCGAAATGCTATTCAGGATTTGATTGACAATGGAGACATTGTCGTCAACCCACAAGAGGCAACACACACATACACCTGCACGCACACTTGCACACCCTAGAAAAGACGGCCTTACCTTGTTTGAGCCGGCAAGCTCTGAGGATACTAGAACTTCAGGGTTTTTTTTCCCCTCTTTCTCCTAGTTCTTTCCCGGGGAATCCATCGGGCCTCATTAGCCTAGTTTGTTCTTTTGTCTTTTCTCAGTTCTATCTAGTAGCACACACATATGCCGCTCTTGTTCTTGTTCCTCATTAGCCTAGTTTGTCCTCTTGTCTTTTCTTAGTTATGTCTAGCGACACTCACGTGTGCCACTCTTGTTCTTGTTCCTCTGCAGGGGGCCTAACCAACTGTTTGCCCATTTGCCATGCACCGATCTATTCCAACATGTGCAAATACCCTGGATCAAGTTGGGGACAACCATCACAGTAGATATCAAATCCAACAGAGATACAGTCATAATGTCACCAACAGATTTAGCATTCATAGTGACAGTCTCAGTTTCAATAATGGTTTCGATAGCTTTGGTTACATCTTCCTTGATTCCAATTTCCAGTGGCACTACTAGGAGTTACTTTGAACCCCAATGGCATCGACAAAATAGCAACAACAAGGACTGGAGCTGTATCTTTTTTCCTTTGCTTCCTTTGTTTTTGTTTTTGCATCACCACATATCAAAACACAAAAAAAAATAGAAAAAGCACAAAAGTTGAAAAAGAAGAAAAGAAAAGAAAAACACAAAACAAAAAAACATTAAGAACAATAGAAAATAATAGTTTGCTTCTCAATAACATTCTTCCCAATGATGAAAAATTGGAAAAGCTTGCCAATGTTAGAATGGATTATTCATCCTCAGTTGTCACTACTTAGACAACCAAGTTAGCAAGGGAGCCACCGACCATCAAAGCCGGACAAAATGTCCAAACTCTGCAAGGATCCTGCACCTCCAAGAGGGAGATAAAATGTTAGGGGTGACTGAGAGTGTGAGCCAGAAAAGAAAACATACATTCGCAAGGGCATAAAAGAAATTAGAAGATAGAACGCGAAGACAAAAGTCAACCCAAGAGTGAGAGGCATGTGTTGTAGCTCTACGCTTACCGTACCTTGGTGAGGAGTCGGAGTATGTGCTCAGTAAAATCACACCTTTGAGGGACTGACCCACCCTCTTGTAATAAAGGCCTCCTGAATAGATCAAGCGCTTGTTACCTCCAAGACAAGGTTAGAGTGAAACCGCACGTCTATGATGGAGTAAAAGAAAAGTCAATGATGTTAAAAAGAAAAGCAGGTACAGGACCTTAAAGAGTTTGGCATGGAGCTAGGACCGTTACACCACCTTACAGTGAGTTCGAGTGCCACCACTACCCATCGAGAGCCACCTATGGCTTGTGAATCTCTGTAGTGTCAACTGATTCGATGGTGTCATCCTCCTCTAACAGGCATACAGTTGTCCAACCTAACTGAGGGCAAACAAAAAACTGAACTAAACAATCAAGCAATCCAGATAACAAAGTCATTGAACAAGCAAAGCAGTAAATGTAGATAACAAGCTACTAAAATCACAAGGCATGCATTCCATGATCAAACAAAGGTCATTCTTAAATAACTAAATTGTTCACAATAATAAAGTCCACTACAATAATCATAATCATCACAATTTTGCTTGGATGAATCTCTTTGCTTGAATATTAATTGGTTCGACAGGATTTTGCCAAGGGCTTTTAGCCAGGGGCATTTCAACTGCCTAGTGGTTAAAGAGCATAAACAGCAAGGACACCAGTTAGTGTACGAGCTAGACGGACTTGCAGAATCAACAGCCTAATAGCAATTCCTCCACAGCAGTTCAAGTGTGGTAAACATTATTTGGAGAATGCCCGAGGTTAACACAGTTAAGTACATGTTTGTAGCTAGAACACAATGACACAATAAGTAGTAGGACAAAGAATGGCCAGCATAAGACAGACTACGATTTATCACATTACTTCCTGCCATCGGAGTATAACTTAGGATAGTGGATGAATATACATGCCTCTAGTTAGTGAATAAATGTGTCTCTGGCCTCAACCAAAATCAGCCTCGACCGCTTCAGTGATTCAAAGTACGCCTATAGTCACAGCCTAATCCTCAAGTCTTTACATCCTCGAGTGGTGCCCAACACTTCCCAGGGTAGCCTGACTCGATGCCAGAGGCATCCATTTTGCCTTGGTATCTCCTGATCTGACTTCTGTTTCATTGAGCATCATTCACCTTTTGTGCTAGGGGCATGTCAGCTACTTTCTAGCTGGGCTTACACAATCTGTTATCATCAAGGGCAAGTCAGTTGTTCTCTTATCAGGACCTACACATCAAATGATTAGCGGAGACAACAACATGACTGTGGGCTTTACAAAGCAATCCAGAATTTGGCAAATACAATAAGGAGAATGTCCTGCAGTAGTGCGGCCAAATACAAAGCTATCAAAACACCACGGTTGAACAGAACACACCCTAAACATACCAGTCAAAGGTAGGCTACGATCCTGATCAAAGGCCTTTATCAAGTTGCCACAATTCCTTCTGCCTTCCAAGTACAATACAGGAAGGCAGTTGGGTATGCATATTTCCAGTCACTTGATGAATGAATCACTTGCTTCGACTAGTGACGATCTCAATTACTCTAGTGGTTCAAGGAGCATCTGTAGTTATAGTCTGGCTTCCAATACCACATACCCTCAAGTGATGTCTAGCTAGTCCAATACCAGGGGCATGTTAGCTGCTTTTTGGTCAAGAATCACATATCATGCGCCTGACAGAACATCAACTTACTATGTAACTGAACTAGAGCCTTCGACTAGAGGCATGTAAGCTGCTTTGTGGAAAGGAGGATTGTTTTGAGAATGCTTGGTTCAAATTATTGTCCAAACGATGGTCAGGTGCACATTCTCATAAAGAAGTGACATTCATTACATAGTGGCTCCTACAAAGCAAAAGCTACAGCAGGACATTGCAATGAGTCAAGCATCAGATCTAGGGCATCGTTGGCATGTCACAAACACTCTAAATTCGCGATGGCATTGGCCATAGACAACAGATCCCCAGCTGTTCCAACTAATATTCCCCAAAGTGGCGACGATCCAGGGTGCACTAGTACTTGAATAAGATCCCCTTGGCAAATTATGTTGGCTAAACCAATTGTCTTGGCCCCCTAGCTTTCTTTTGTTCCTTTCTTTCAGCAACATCCTTAGCATTTCGATGCCAGGGTCATGTTAGCTGCCTTTTAGTATTTATCTCCTATTACCAGGGGCATGTCAGCTGCCTTTTGGCATTAATCACCTGTTACCATGGGCATGTCAACTGCCTATTGGAATTATTCTCTTGATATCGGTATTATGTCATTTGCCCTTTTGGTATCCGACCTTCTGAACCATCACTGCCTGCTTCTTGGATGATGTGTTCATTTATCCTCCTTGTGAACCGTCACTGACTGCCTCTCGATTGGCGTGTTCGCTTTTCGGGTTTCCAAACAATCACCACCTGCTTCTCGGATGATGTGTTCGGTTATCCTCCTTCTAGACCATCACCTACTTCCTCTCGGTTGGCGTATTTGCTTTTCTTCCTTTTAAACCATCACCGACTACCTCTCAGTTGGCGTGTTCGCTTTTCGGCTTTTCGAACCATCATCGCCTACTTCTCAGATGATGTGCTTGGTTGTCCTCCTTCTGAACCATCACCGATTGCCTCTCGGTTGGCATGTTCACTTTTCGGGTTTACAAGCCATCACCGCCTACTTCTCAGATGATGTGTTCAGTTATCCTCCGTCTGGACCATCATCGACTGTCTTTCGGTTGGCGTGTTTGCTTTTCCTCCTTCTAAACCGTCATCGACTACTTCTCAGTTGGCATGTTTGCCTTTCAGGTTTCCGAACCATCACCGCCTGATTCTCGAATGATGTGTTCGATTGTCCTCCTTCTGAACCATCACTGACTGCCACTCGGTTGGCGTGTTCGCTTTTCAGCTTCCCGAACCATCACCGCCTGCTTCTCAGATGATGTGTTTGTTTATCCTCCTTCTGGACCATCACCAACTTCCTCTCGGTTGACATGTTCACTTTTTTGGATTTCCGAACCATCACCACCTGCTTCTCGGATGATGTGTTCATTTATCCTCCTTTTGAACCACCGCTGACTGCCTCTCAGTTGGCGTGTTCACTTTTCGGGTTTCCAAGTCATCACCACCTGCTTCTCGGATGATGTGTTAATTTACCCTCCTTCTGAACCATCACCGACTGCCTCTCAGTTGGCGTGTTCGCTTTTCGGATTTTTGAACCATCACTGCTTGCTTCTCGGATGATGCGTTCGTTTATCCTCCTTCTGAACTGTCACCGACTACCTCTCGGTTGGCGTGTTTGCTTTTCGGATTTTTGAACCATCACTATTTGCTTCTCGGATGATGTGTTCATTTATCCTCCTTCTGGACCATCACCAACTGCCTCTCAGTTGGCGTGTTCTCTTTCTGCCTTCTGAACCGTCACCAACTGCCTCTCGGTTGGCGTGCTTGCTTTTTAGATTTCCAAACCATCACCGCTTGCTTCTCGGATGATGTGTTCATTTATCCTCCTTCTAGACCGTCACCGACTGCCTCTCAGTTGGTGTGTTAGCTTTTCCACCTTCTAAACTGTGACCGACTACCTCTCGGTTGGTGTGTTCACTTTTCAATTTCCGAACCATCATTGCCTGCTTCTCAAATGATGTGTTCGGCTGTCCTCCTTCTGGACCGTCACCGACTGCCTCTCGGTTGGTGTGTTCGCTTTTTGGATTTTCGAACCATCACCTCCTGCTTCTCAGATGGTGTGTTTGTTTATCCTCCTTCTGAACCATCACCAACTGCCTCTCGGTTGGCGTGTCCGCTTTTTGGATTCCGAATCACCACTGCCTGCTTGTCGAATGATGTGTTCGTTTATCCTCCTTTTGGACCATCATCGACTGCCTCTCGGTTGGCGTGTTCACTTTTTAGGTTTTCGAACCATCACCGCTTGCTTCTTGGATGATGTGTTCAGTTGTCCTCCTTCTGAACCGTCACCGACTGCCTCTCGGTTGGCGTGTTTGCTTTTCGGATTTCAGAACCATCACCGCCGGCTTCTCGGATGATGTGTTCGTTTATCCTCCTTCGGGACCGTCACCGACTGCCTCTCGGTTGGCGTATTCACTTTTCAGATTTCCGAACCATCACCGCCTGCTTCTCGGATGATGTGTTCGTTTATCCTCCTTCTGGACCATCACCGACTGCCTCTCGGTTGGTGTGTTCGCTTTTTGAATTTCTGAACCATCATCGCCTGCTTCTTGGATGATGTGTTCGTTTATCCTCCTTCTGAACTAGCACTAACTGCTTCTTGGTTGGCAGATTTTCTTTTCTGCTTTATCTTTTGTGACCCAAGTGTTTTCTTCGAATATTGTGTCAACTCACCTGTGGACTGATATCCCGAAATATCTGATTGGCATCCATCAACTTGCCGGTAGGTTCAAAACCTAGCATGCCCTATTCAATCCTTGCTCAGAGAGTTTGGTGTCGATGGTGCCTCCTTTGGTCATGCTCCGGATTGACTACACCAACCACCTTCTGTGGACCGGTACCCTGGACTGCCCGATGGGCACCTGTCAAGGTGTCTATCCTGTTGGTCAACAAGTCTGGTATCCTGTCGTACCCCTTTCTCTTGGGTTAGTATCCCGAACAACCCGGGCAATATTGTGGTGCCCGATGGATTGGTAGCCTGAACTATCAGGATGACTTCCATGACCAGTCACTTTCCAGTCGGCAAGTACCGTGACTCTTGTCCGGTGCTTTTCTCGACAAGTGTAATAACCAGTCAAGACCTTTAGGAGCTGATTGGTTGTCAACTTGTCAACATTTGTCATTATTGTTAGTTTCCATGATTTCAGCTTCGTCTATGGCATATTGGGTGGCAGGTCATGACTTCAGGTACTTTCACTGACCGATAGCTAGTTGCCAATAGCTAACTCTTTCTTGCAACTTCGGGCAAGGCATCTTCGTCAACTCCGAGCAACGGTCTCCTCCTCCTGCTCTCTTTTCCTTGTAAGAAGGGGCGGGGTGTCTTTGTCAACCCTAAGCATCGATCTCTGTTCCATTCATCCTCTGACCTCGCTCAAGGAGGGGCATCTGTAGACACCCCATATGCTTGCAGTGGGACCTTAAAACCCTAAAATTAACTCACAATCCTAAAATCCACTTAAATCAAATTCAAAATCCAAAGTTAATCCAAAATCCTAGTTCAAAACCCTAAAACCCTAAAGGCAACCTAAATCAAATCCAAAATCCAAAACTAATCAAAACCCTAATTAAAACCCTAAACCCTAATTTCAAACCGTAACAACCTATAACCAATTTCCACCTTCACCATAACAACCTATAACAACCTTTAACTAACTAAACAAACCCTAACCACTTCCCACTCCATCATAACAACCTATAACCACCAAAACAAACCTAACTACTTCCCACCTTCATCATAACAACCTATAACAACTTGTAACAACTTCCAACAACCTATAACTAACCATAACCACTTATAATAACCTACCAGCCATTGGCAAGCCTATAAATACCCCCCATTTGCAAGGAGAAAAAAAAGGGGGTGAAAAAGGAGAGAGAAAAACTTGGAAAAATCCAAAAGGAGAGCCACCAAGCTATTTTCTCTCAACCAAAGCAACCAAAGAAGTCGAAGATCAGAGAGGAGAAAAATTCGAGTTTTAGGCCATCTCCGGCCACCTCCAGCGAGCTCCGGCGGCCAACTCCACTGCCAACCGAGGTGAGCCACTAAACAGAGCTCAATTCTTCTCCATATATTCCGTTGGATATTCCTCAACCTCCATGGAGCTATTCTAGTGGGAGATTGGAGCTTAACTGGTAGAATTTGCAAGTCCAGTGGGTCGTCAGACCTAATCTCCGACGATCGAAGTGGGGGCACGAATCCATTGAGGGATTCGTGTCCTGGTGTGGGGGAAATTATTAGGTCAGATCTTTCCTTGCTGCTCCACCCCTCAAAACGCCGTGAAACTAGCCCAACAAGTCACCAGGAGCAGCTCGCCGGAGTTGCGCACGCCGTCGCCGGAGAAGAAAGGTTGTAGAGAATGCGATCCGACACTCCATGCTCCGTAGTGATCCGCTGACCCCCAGGAAACGTACTCCAGCACTCCAAAGCAGCCAAGGCTGCAAATCAAGCCCCGAATCGAGCCCCGAGTCGCCTCCACCACCGTCGTCACTGGAACACTGTTGTGATTCGACCATGAGGTGGAAGAGTGAGCCGTTTTGAGCCTCTAGATGGAGGAAAAGGTTCCACTCCACGTGCTCAAGTTTTGTCACCAATGATCATCACCTCTTTTTCTTTAAAAAAGAATAAAAAATAATTTTCTTTTAAAAAACTTTTGATACTTTTATTTTCTTACAAATAGGGCCTCATGTCTTGCATTTAGGTCCTTGCATAGTTTTGTTAAGTTTTTTAAATAATATTTTTTGGAAATTGTAGAGGACCCCCTGTAAATCTGTATTAATGCTTTCCAGGCTTAAAAGTTTGATAAAAACCCCTAAAGTTACCTTTCATACATTTTAAGTCCAGAATTTTGCATAAAAAATCCTAAGCTTTAGTAAAACTGTTCTGGATTCGTATTGTTCTGGGATAATTGCAAATTAAACCCTGGGAATTTAAATATATACTCAGATGTGTTCAAAAATTGCATTTTAGCCCCTGAATTTCACTGATTTCTCACGGAATGCATATTTTCTAGGGAGAAATTGCACAACAGTCCCTGAACTTATTGGGTTTCAATCTCAAGACCATTTTCTTGCACATTAAACCTTGAATTTCTTCAAAATTGCATTAAACACATGTTTTACTTACAAAATTGCATATTGAACCCTAGGAACCTTGAATTTGACCAAACAAGCACAGTTTTGCATATTTGACCCCTAACTTCTTCAAATTACATAAAATGTGTTTTCCTATGTATTTTTGCTAATTTAGCCTCAGAATTTCAGTCATCATTCAGAATTTGGGAATTTTGCACAAAAGCCCCTAGACTTTATGTTTTTCACTCACACTTGCATTTTGTACATTTTGTTCCCTTTTTCATGCATATTTTCTCATGTCTTCTTTCTTGCATTATGCATACACTTTTGACTTGTTTCAAACTCAATTTTCACATTGTTTCTCAGATTTCTTTCCACTTTTACGATTTTGATTTGATTTGGCTTTCCATCGCCCGAGGGCGTACATTAACAAGCTAGACAATGGCAACATTGACCCGAAAGAGGATTATTTTCCCTAATTTGATTTTCTTGGATTTTTTCAAGTTTCCACTGATTTACGTGATGCTTTTCTAAGTATTCCCAATTTTCACGATTTTCCTCATCACCCACAGGTGTACAGTAAAGTGGCATTTGCAATGCCTACATTGTCCTCTCGGATTTGGCATGTTTTCCAGTCATATTTAGCATGTGTATTCAGAATAGGGAAGCATACACACAATAGAGCACTAGCAAGCTGGAAACCTAGAAAGACTGATTTCTTCGGGCGTATGGGGGTGCCTAAACCCTTCTCCATGCATAACAAGAACCCTTACCCTTTCTCTGGCCTGCATTGATTTGTGCACTACATCCATTAGGCACGGAGCATGCATATGTTTTCTTCGCCTTGGTTTCTTTTGGATTTTTTTCTTTTGTGTTTGGTTTTCCTTGTCTTTCCATTAAAAGACTAGGTGGCAACTCCTTTCTTTATCCTTTCTTATCTTTCCTTGGTGTTTTCGAGCCCAGTCTTTTTCTCCGAATTCACCATCTTCACCGTGACTGTATCGGGACTCCTCGTGTGCTTCCACGCACTGTAGGAGAGCCATGTAGGGTTTCACCGGCATGGTCACAAACGTTATGTCCAACTAAACCTCATAGATGAGCACAGATTGTGGGCCATGTACCACACTCAACGCTATCAAAGGAGAACAACAAGATCCTACCAGAAGAAGGTTCGGACTAGAAGCTTTGCACCAGGCGACTTAGTACTATGAGCAATCCATCTGCTTGACAGCTGTGGAAAGTTCAGGCCTAATTAGAGCGGCCCATATGCCATCAAGAGAAACTTCTCTAAAGGTGCAGCAATACTAGAGGACATGGACCACATGGAGCAATCAGAGCTAGTCAATGCATGCTAGTTGAAGAAGTACTATCAGTGAGTGGGAGTTGTATCCTTGTCTTGTAGAGTCATCACCCACCACCATGGCATGCATCGCCATGCATTATGTATACCTACACTCTCGTCCCGACATTCACACATTCTGCATCACATTTACATCCATGTTTTGTTTTCGCATTTGTCCTCTGCATTATAGAAAATAAATGCACACATAATGTAACAACCCAGACCTGGATTAGCATTTTTTGGCCAGACATTTTAATGGAGTTTTGGGTCGTTAGAAGTTGAGTTCTCTACGTTTATCGTTAGAAGTTGAGTTCTCTACGTTTATTATAAAATGCAATTTTGGCAGCGTTTTACGCCTGTAATGCAGGTTCTAGCCCTTTTTGGTGCTGCGCCAACACTCGTGGCAGTTTGATGGTTTGTCTTGGGTCATGAAGGTTTATTTGCGTGCTCTGGTGGTTGATCCCTATTGTACGAGTCACGTGGACATGAGAGATCATGTGGTTTGGTCTTGTGCTGTAAGTTCTTTTCCTTCTTTTCTTTCTTTCTTTTCTTTCTCCTTTTTCTCTCTCTCTCCTCATGGGCCCCACTCTCCTCCTCCTTCTTCTTCTCCTTCTTATTATTATTATTATTATTATTATCCTTCTCTAGGATGACAAGGAAAGGGCAAAGAGATGCGAGGGGAGGGTGAGAGTTGGCGGGAGGAGGAGGAGCTCGCCGTGTAACGCCTCGAACCCAGGCATGTTACCTAAATCATAGTATCATAAGCAAAATTACACTAATTACAGTAAAAATTAAATAACTGTAACTAAGGCTCACCTCCAGGAAACAATGTGCGGCTAGAAGCTCCGACTCCGGCACTGGAACTTGACTGCACTCAATCTACACCTGAAAACCAAACAAGCACGCGTGAGTGACATCTAAGTCACCCAGTACACACCCTAAACGCAAAAAAAATAGCGAAAAGCCAAAAACTCAATTTTAAATTTATAAACCTTAGTTTTCTTTGAAGATCCAGTTTAAAACATCGTTGTCCTTTCTTTAAAAATTATTAGGGAATCTGTTTCCAGAGTTATACTCTTTTCAAAACTCACTTTTCTTCTTTATTGCTTGGGATTTCTTCCCAAGACTAAAACCACTTTCAAAACTCATATCTCTGACCAAATCCAACCTAAAACACAATGCCTCTCAGGCTCAAAACCAAAATCATAAAAACTGGTTGGTAACTGGTTAAAACACACTTCTTGTTTTATTCTAGGATTTTAGGACCATTCATAAGTCCAATCCTAGACAAACCACATTTCTTTTCATATCTCAACATCACATTCTTTTCTTATTCATTTCTACATTTCTTTACTGATGTTACCTTGATCAGGGGTAACCAGACACACAAGCAGTAAGCAAGGACATCATTTCCCCTACCTCCCTGCGCTGCCGTGGTGAAATTCCCTATGTGGGATGCCACCGCCCTGGCCAACCAGCCTCAATCTTCTTCATATAGGCACGGGGATAAGTCTTTGTCTCATGCCCCATCGGTGACCCGAACAACTAGGTGCAACGACCCAGGCTCAGCCTACACTGTCGGTGACCCGAACAACTAGGTTCAATAACCTAGGTGCAGCCTACACCGTCACGAGCTCGATGACTCGAACAACTAGGTACAATGACCCAGGCTTAACCTACACCATCTCAAGCTTGGAAACCACAGTCATATCTGGCAACTGGCTTCATTGGAGTCTCATACTCCCACCACGTTGTCGACACCAACCCCTGTGGTTCCTTAACACATTATTAGTGTTTCATTTTCAAAACTATTTAAGCTTTCCTTTTCAAAACCATTTCCATTTCCATTCTTTTACATTACAAGGATCTGTTTCCATGCAATACTTGACCCTTTACTAGGGTCCCAACTCAATTCACGAAAAACCATGTGTTAGAAATCGTAATTGGGTCTTATGCCCAAAAACTACACACAATCAATCATTTTATTCACTTATAGGGTCTAAAACTGTGACATTTGGGCCTGTTTATCCATTTTTACTTGTAAACCATGTAATTAGTTGTAATATTGTATAAATGGTTTATTAATGGATAATTTGTTATTTCTTGGATGTGTGAGTTTGTGGTTGGCTTGTTGTGCTCCTGCTTGTGATTTAAGACCAATGTGGAGTCCAATATGAGGATGCACAGTTGCCTCGGTTTGTGTGCCTGTCTTTTCTTCTTTTTCCTTTCCTTCTTTTTCTCCTTTCTTTTTCCTTCCCTCTCACGAGCCTGCTCCGTTTCGTCCTCTTCTTCCACACCTGTGCCACCACCAGCTAGCGGCCCGTGCCTCGTCGTCATTTCCGACGCGATGGACGGCCAACGTGATGCGGGAAGCGGAAGGGATAAAGAGAGGCGGAGGCAAGCAAGGAGGGGAGAAGGTGACCGAGAAAGGAGAAGAGAAGGAGGAACGGCGCACAACCGAGGAGGAGGTGGTGGCTGTCCGTGTGGTCCGCCGATGGGAGAGGCTTCATCGAGGCATGAGGAGGCTAGCCAGAGTATGGGAGGAATTGCTGGGGCACCATCTGAGGTACGTGACCCTGTCTCTACCTCGTTTACATGTTTCCTGTTGATTATGCCTAAAGCATGAAAAATCAAGGAAAATGCATGGAAATTGTAGAAAAATAGGGAAAATGATAAGAATGAGTTGTTGTGCATGAGAACATAGATATCATGCCTGTACCTAGAGGTATTGTGGCAGTGGACTCGAGAGGTATGAGACTCCTACGTAGTTGGATGTGATACCTTGGTTTTTACGGGTACCGAGGCATAGTGTGGGTGCTGGCTAAGCCTGGGAGGCTAGAGCCTCCAAGGGTTTGAGCACTGTGTAGGATGCCGAGAGGGCGTATCCTATGATTTGTCCTTAGAGAGGACAGCTCACGCAGGAGTAGGGTGAGCAGGCTTTCCTAGTGTGTGGTTAGCCTTTGAGGCTCCTTTAGGTGGAAGGACGCTGGGACAGGTAGACTCCTCCACAGAGTGGTTGTCTGTGGCAGTGCAACATCGTGATAGCTCTGTGGTGGACTGTTTGTGGCTAGTGTTGACTGCTTGGCACCGGGCAGCTAGACACATTGTTGTGCTTGCGGTTTTTATTGTGTCTCGATTCAGGGGATCAGACTCTAGCCTTGAGGTGGTCGTAGTGTTGCGCCTAGTTGAGGTGTAGTGCTTTAGGAGCGATAGTTCCTTAGTTTTGGTTTAGAGTAGACAGTGGTTTTGGAGTAGAAGCTTGAAGGCTTTAGTGTGGCTATTTTGGTCCAAAGGGGACCATGTTGCATAGAGGAGAGGCTCTGTGTTTGTTTTATGGTTGTTGTTGTGGGTGCCATGGATACTTTAGAGAGTATTCAGACATTGTTGATCGTCTAACCCACCTAGAGAGTATGTGGGACCTGGCAATGTGTGTTGTCTGGCTTTAGGCTTGAGTTGGAAAAAGCAGCCTTCTCCAGTGTGCATAAAATGATTTTAAAAGTGCATGCATATGGTTTTGAAAGGAAAAGAGAAAGAATGATTTTAAAGGCATGGTTTTGAGTTTTGCTACGTGCTGGGCAATGGTGGATTGCTTGATTTTGGTGTTGTGGCATCCAAGTGGGGATGCTTGTGCTTGTGTGCCTGTAGGGTGGTTACGCCTATTTTGTTGGCGTTGTGTGCTGAGTGTTTAGGTGGGGTGTGTGCTAGGTGACTGTTTTGAGTGGTCACTCATGTGTTCTTTCTTTTGTGTGTTTTGGCAGGTGTAGGATAATAGTTGTCAGTTGTTAGTGCATATAAGAGGAGTCATGTTACCATACATCAGGGATCCTAGTGAGTTTTTAGTTTAGTTTTATTTTCTATTGTTTATTAGTTCTGCTTTTGTTGAGTGTACTCAAATTTAATTACATAATTAATGTCATTGTTAGATAACAATAATAAGATGAAAATGGTAGCTAGGTTGAGTGGTAGCAACTTGGGGGGTCGTTATAGTTGTTATTAGAGCTTAGGTCCACCTATGAGCACTAGCCTAGGGATGTTTGGTCAGGTGACTCTGTAGAATTGCATGTCATGTATTCCTACACCTTGATTTTCACGATGTTCCTATTTTCTGGCTTGCGATGTTGAGGAGTGTCTTCTGCTCCAACTCCGGCTCCAAGTTCGGCGAAGCTAATGTGTGAAGGACCGTGAGGAACCAAGGGAGTGATAGTCTGTATTCACTGTTGAGATGGATGTCGACTCCTTGTTGAAAGTCTTCATTAATGGTTGGATCTTGAGATTGTTGATTTGTTTGGCACTATTGTTGAGGTAGCAATTTGAGGGCGAAGCTTGAAGTGAAGTTCGCTCGGGCAGAGCGATTCACCAGAGTTCCTTAACTCCGTAGAGCGTGGTGTGGTGTTGTCCATGAGTTTTGTCGTGTTGCCTGTGGGTGCAGTGGTAGTTGTTTCTAGGCAAGATTTTGTGTTGGCTGGTAGGATAGGAGACCTTGCAATGTGTGAGGCTAGACAAGTCGTGTCGCCTAGAGGTTGCTCACGTCTGTAGTTGGTACTAGTCTATTTGTGGTGCTACGCCTACGATGGGAGCAAGGTTTGGCACAGAAGGTGCCTGGTTCCTTAAGGGGGTTAGGCACCTGTGACCATGCCGACCCACAAGGGAGAAGGCGGATCACAGCCATGCCTCGACTGGCGAAATGCGCAAGGAAAAGAAAAGAAGAAAAAGAAAGGAGTCGCCACCTAGTCTTTTAATGGAAAGACGAGGA
>JAMKQA010021529.1:0-12862 GCA_024699735.1 Posidonia australis | reverse complement strand
GGGGTACTGCAACACCACTTGACCAGGGTCTTAAGGTGGGAGACCCTGGACTGAGGGTCTGATACTGCAGCTTTGTTTTATTTGTACTGTAGAAGGGAATGCCTTGAAATAAACTAGTGATGTATTTTGTGCTTTTAGACCCCTAAATCTAAGTCCATCAATTCTCTCTCATTATCTGCCTCTCAGGTTGATAGATGAGCTTGCACAGGTGTACAAGGAAGCAGCAATGAGAAATGACCGTGAAGCTATACACAGTCGTATTCTCAATATATTAGTCTTGCTTAAGCAGTAAGGGATATCACATGTTTTTGATCGCTAGAACTTACATTTTAAAATTTCTTGATCTTGATAGAATTTACTTGTGTGTATACAACTTTTTTGTCATTTTGCTACCCAGGTGCAAGGGACTACAGTTTGAAACAACATGGGACAAGCACAAGGACGATCCAGACTTGGTCACTCTTTTATCATCATTTGCAAATCTTAAACCGCATGAGACGAACAAAAGAACCACCCAAACTTAACTGCCCTTGTATCATCATTTTGGCGAATGTTCAGCAGCAGTACGGAAACTCTTGATCATGGGAGTAAAAAAGGGGCTTTTGCACAAGGACGATCCAGATTTGGTTACTCTTTTATCATCGTTTGCAAATCTTAAACCGCACGAGACGAACAAAAGAACCACCCAAACTTAACTGCCCTTGTATCATCATTTTGGCGAATGTTCAGCAGCAATGTGGAGACTCTTGAGCATGGGAGTAAAAAAGGGGCTTTTGCCAATGTGTAACTGCAAAACTCGTCATCCTTGTACATAATTGCCTATTTATCTGTCTTTTATATGATAAATAGACCCTGAGAAATACTTGTGAAGCTGTTCATATAACCTTGTAAGAAAGATTATCCTCTCCTGTCGTGGTCCTGAAAGACCATTTTTGAGACGGAAGCGTTTCCATAGGACACAAAGAAAATAAAAAAACAGCAGAAGACAGCATTTGTTATTTGCAGTGTAAATCCATGGCACATTATGTCATGCAAAGTCTTTCCTTGTTTTTTAATTGGCGCTATTGTTACGTTCATGTCTTGTCTAGTTCGAGAGAACAGAATAATAAGTTTCTATGGACAAAGATCCTGGTATATTAAACTCAAACGTGTGTACTGCATTAAATAATGTATGGTCTTCTCGTGGATGGTACGTGAATCTGACTAGATTAAATGTGCCATCGTTGAATTTTTTTGTTCTTTTCTTCTTTTTTAACTCCCCGTTACAAGCAAAGTCGAGGGCATATGCTTAAAAGTTAGTGAATTGAACGATTCCAACGCTACTAAGTTATTTAGGCATTACGTGATCGCCGTTTTTTGTAGGTAGACCTGGAAATTCTGGTCAGGTTGCCTGTATTTCGGTTCACAAAAAAAATTGGGTGGGTCTAGACGGAATTGGTACTCGAACCTTGCTCTGGCTCGAAAAAAAAGAAAGGATCGGTCAGCCCGAATTGGTGTCCAACCTAAACCCGATTGGTCCAGCCCGATTTGAACAAAAATTTGGTTGATCTAGCTTGAATTGGCACACAACTTGAATCTGATAGGATCAAGGGTTTGACTAGGGTCGATGTTTTTCTCCCGTGACTCATGGCTCACTACGGTCCAGTTTGGGCATGAACACGGTCCAACGCGGGCTTGTTCTTATGACTCAGTTTAGCTCTGACATAGGTTTTAAAAAATGATACGTAATTCTAAATATAAGTATTAATTTTTAAGTTGTAATAATTATTTTATAATGTATTTTATAGATAGTTAAAAAATAGATGTCAATATTAAACAAATGGATGTTCATATTTGTGGACAGTGTATTCTGGTCTGTTTTATAAAAGTGAACGTCTATTATTGTTAATGGTTATCTACTTTTGATTTTTTATAATTTTTTAAACATTAAGAAATAAATTAAGATTGATAAAAAATCGAATCTAGTGTTGCCTGGCGTCGGCCTTACCCAAAATAAATACAACTGTGGGCCATACTTAGGTTCAAGAATTTCTAAGTTTGATTCTACCCGACATGGTCCAAAATGAATTAGGACCTGTTCAACCCATTCCGATTTCTAAATCTGTATCTATAAACACTAGT
The DNA here is from genome assembly GCA_024699735.1 of Posidonia australis. Lineage (NCBI taxonomy): Eukaryota > Viridiplantae > Streptophyta > Magnoliopsida > Alismatales > Posidoniaceae > Posidonia > Posidonia australis. Next base: position 10,741 of record JAMKQA010021529.1, on the reverse strand, counting down.
GTCTTCTGAATTAATGACCAACCTGCCACATACCAACCATTATGCATCTACCGTCCGTCAAATTTACTATAATTGCACCACTTAACCCATATGCCTTTAATCTTTCTCTCACGTGTTGGGTGCAAGAAAGGGATCCCAGTATCTCATATCTGCATTATCTGCAAAATTAGCAAAGTTGTAAAGCTGTAAATGCCCTTTTTTCTTTTTTTGAAACCTAAAGTTGTACAATCCTTCCAAAGATTTTGAAAAACTTCTCTCTCCTTTTCCTTAATCAAATGTTAGGACTGCTTTAGTAGCGAAAGTCAGTACACTTTGTTGCAGGTTAATAAAGAAGAAGCTGTTTTTAAACCCAATAAACCATGTTGGTTGCTTGAGCAGCTCAATAGTTTCCATTTTTACATTCTCTATACGGATAAGCTTACAATGTAAATACAATATAAAATATGTGTTTCAAACCTCACTGCAAACCGACAGTTATAACTTCTTGGCGTAAAGGTTTAGAATTCTTTAATTCATTAATCAATAATAGAAAAAGATTCTGAATGAAATATAACTCATAATGTTAGTTTTCACAACTTGTAGTTTCAGAAAATAATAACAAATAAAAAAAATTAGTTATAGACAGTTAGGCATGCAAGACAACATTTTTTTCATCCAAAAGGTAAAGATTTATATTTTCAAGAGACATGGGCCTGTTACTCTGGACCTCTGGAAATATTTCACCTACTTTATTCCCCACTTCTCCTCCCCACACCAAACCCAAGAATAGTAACACGCACATCTTCACACTCACAAAAACCGAACCTTCTCTCTCTCTCTCTCTCTCTCTCTCTCTCCCTCTATTATTATTACACCTTATAAGGAAAGAAACACTCCATCGTCTCGTTTTTTCCTCTTCCTCTTCCTCTTCCCATGGCTTCCGAATCTAGGGCTCGGGGTGGCGACGACGATGACGAAGACGGCCGGGGCGCCGGCAGAAAATTACGCCGGCATCGACGACGCGCAGCTTCTTCGCCGTACCACCGGCAGGAGGAGGCGTCTATGGCTCTCGCATCTTCGCAAACGGAGGCGAAAGGATGGTTCTCGGGGATTGGGAGGTTTTTCTCCTCTGTGTTTGGCTCCGAGAGTGGAAGCAGTTCTTCTTGCTATTGCTCGTCGGAGTCCGATTCGGAGGATCCCGGTGAGTTATCTTTCCCCTTCTTGTTCGTTCGTTGTTGTAATTCTTGTGGTTCTCTCTGCCTCTTCTCTGAGGGTTTGTTGTGGTGCTATGGTGTAAGGGTTGGGGAGGTTGTTCTGATTCGTAGCCGTATGGTTCATGGTTAGAAGTGTGAAAAGAAGCTGTTTTTGAGGTTTATTCGCTAATGTTTCTTATTTGGTCTTGTGAATTACATGTTGGAAAATGATGAAGTGTTCTGTTTGTCTCAACCTCCTAGCTACAACTTGTTTGAGGAAGTTTTTATTTATCTTTTCTTCTTTCCTCCCTTTTATCTTCTCTATTATTCAACTATTTGTTAAAAACTGCATTTTGGTTAAATTTTTAAGTGTTTCCAGAATTCCAGGTCTAAAAATATTGAATTTGAAAGTTGAAATAATTTATTATTCTGTAAATCTATATGTTTCCTCAAGGTTTCAGTCTCAGCCCTTAGTCTGACTATCATCAACGGGAAAACGGTGATTAATTGGGTTGTATACAATATTAAGCAACTTGTAAATTAAAAAATAATTACAAAATAAATTTTCGCCATAATAAGTTAAAACTTCTAACAACTTTGTAATTTTCATCTTGTGGTGCTTCTTCTAGAGAGAGATTGAAATAAAACACATTTTAATTTAGGATAAATTACTTAATGGTGCCCCAAGGGTCTAACGAATTCCCATTTTGGTGTTCAAGGTTTAAAAAGTACCATTTGGATGTCGTAAGGTTTATAAAACAATCAAAACCCTTAACTCCGTCAAATTTTGTACTCTTAACTTTTATGCCCTTAACCAAAAAACTCAATCCTCGTCTAAAGCCAACTCGTTTCTGGAACTCTAAACCCTCCTTCTCCGTCAGCTTCACCACTATCTCCTCCTTTTCTCTCCTCAACCTCTCCACCTCCATTCATAACTCCCCTCCTCCCTCTCCATCGCCACCACTGTCTCCTTCAACCTCTCGATCTCCTCCTTGTTCAGCTTGATCCGATCCAGCTGGAGCCTCTTCTCTTGTTGACACTCGTTCCGGTGGTTGGCGAAGATCTCAACGACGCGGGCGTTGGCCTTGGAGTCCTCCTTTCAAATGGACCACATCTGTTGGATCTGCTCCTTCACGTGGAAGAGCTACATTGCTAGGGACCAGACGTAGGTGTGGATTGTGAAAGGACTGGGAGTGGGTGATGGATGCTTGTGGGAGGAGGCCAAGGAAGACCTAGAAGCTTATTCTGAGGTAGTTGGCAAGTGGGCCCTTCTCAGAATTCCACGACAGTGGCTGTGGCGGCGACGGTGGTGGTGGTTCTTCCTCCATTGCTGGTGTTATGGTGGAGGAGGAGGAAGGAAGGGCATTTTGGTCTTAAAATTTCACTTATAAGGTCACATAAGGTCATGAGATAGATGGTATGCTAACAATAGTCTAAGTTTGTTTAACATTGTAAATCTTGGGACATCAAAATGATACTATTTAAACCTTAGACACCAAAATAGGAATTCATTGAAACCTTGGGGCACCACTAAGTAATTTATCCTTTAATTTAAAGAAAATCAGATGAGGACATGTACAGTACAGGTTAAATCAAAACCGATTATTTGGAAACAGTGGTTGATTCATGATGAATTTGTTGTTATTACAAGTTTTGTTTTGAAGAGATTGTTATTACAAGTTAAATTCTATAAGCAAACGCATGTCAAAACAAATACACCAGGCTTGGGATTCAGTTATTCAGTTACTTGGTGTAATTGGCTGAATATTGCTAATTAATTGGTCGATAAGGCATTAACTGACTCCACCTGTTAGTTGTTATATCCAATTGATTAAAAATATTGGTTCTACATGCTTATTGTTATGGTTAATCGACCCATCTGATCAATTTTCTAAGGATCTCATTTCTACCATTTAGTGGTGGATTCTAGTGCCTATTAGGAGTGCACACGGTTCAGTTTTGATAAGAAGTATGAATCAAACTGTACTCATCGATTTTGGTTATAGTGGAACTGTACTGAAGTATATACATATTTAAAACTGAATCAAATTGAATCATCCAAAAGTCAATCGATTCAGTTCTTGGTTTTCAATCTAAATATTAAAAAAAAAATGATTTAAGGCTATAATTTTTTGATAATTAGTGATGCCGTGTAGCATCCATATGTTGTCAAATCATGGGATCAATAAATTTTTATCTTGACTACAACATATGATGAGTTTTAAATATTTTTGATATCCAAGCTACAAGCTAACTGCATTTATCTTGATGTTCAAGCTACAAGTTAATTGTCTTAATTCTTGTGCTACTAGTTTTTGTAATTTCTCTGTGAGTAGTGAAGCTTGACTTCTAATTATATTTTTGTTTATCAAACTAAAACACGTTATGAAGTGGTACTATTAAATTTATCATTGTTGATCAAATTATATAAAAGTTAGTTTCTTATCTTGATATTTTCCAAAATTCACCATTATTAAATGTCAATAAAATTCAAACATCTAGGATTGAAAATGTTTGAGCTTTGCTTGGTAAAATAAAATAGATAAATATTAAGGAAAAAATGTGGTTTTTTTTGCACACCATTTTTTTATTTGATTGGAAAAATAAAGGGATTAAACTGTACCATTTTATCTACTTTATGTTTTAAAATATAATTTGTTAAAATTAAATACAATTTATTTTCAAACTCAACAGAGTTTATTTATATATTAGGTTGATAAGTAAATCATAAAAGTCTACAAAGCTAGAGACTTATTAAGTAACTTAAATGGAATTCTGTAGAGTGTTTGGCAATAGGAATTTAGGATGTTGGTCTTTTTTTTTAATACAAAGTCATCTAATCCAACAGTTAACATTCATATATATATATATATATATATATGTGTGTGTGTGTGTGTGTGTGTGTATCAATTCTTGATTCGGTTCGGTCAATTGTATCTAGAATTAAGAATTGAACCACTAAGAGTGGTTTCAAAATTTCAGAACTAAACAAAACCACTAAACAGATCTAAATCGAATTGAACCATAAAAAATGATTCTTACTGAATGATGTGCACCCCTAGTGCCTGCCATATTGCAATCAAAAAAAATTTGTCTTTCTCCATGACATTATTACTATTTTTGTCTGGTGATAAACTATGTAGTCAAGAACTACTGCTAAAATTAGCTGTCCATTTGCAGATGTAGGTGAGTATAGAGATGGTCTTCATAGAGATGGCAATATAATGGATGAGGTAAGATGTTGACAAATCTTTAATTACACCTAAATGTTTTCTTTTGTAAGATATGACGTTTGTTTATTAGTGGTGTAAAATACATACGTGCTAAAAAATTGTGATGCTTAGTCTTATTCCTGTATCAACTTATTTATGGTATATAGCCATTGACTCTGTTAAGAAACATGTGACTTGGTGATTGACATATGATTATGTGTTATTACTTATCAGCCTGGAACGAAATTAGAATTGATTGAGAGCCAAGGGACAGGGCATCAACTTCTAGCTCCAACCAGCAAAACTAAGCTACTGATTGAGAAGTTGCTCCAGCAAGAGACATATTCAAGGTTACCAAGAAATTTATGTTTCAAATTTGACTATGTTTATTTATCAAATATGCTTTTATTTATTTTCCTTTTTATGTTTTACTTAAAATGGAATACCTTGGGTGCATTGCATGAATAAGCAAAAAAGTTACTATTGTTGATCGTTGCACAACACTACAACCTAACAAATTAAGTTATAATATTTTTTTGTTATATTTTTTTTATGTTCCATGTAATTGAACTTAGAGTGCATTTGGGATAGCTAGTGGTAGAAGTTAGTTTTTGACATGGATGTTAGAAGCTAGCTTTTGACTTTGGATCACAGAAGCTAACTTTTGGAGTAAATGGTAGAAGTTTGTTTGGTAAAATAGTATCCTCATGTGGATTCTAGGTTTAGTATTGGTGTCAAAATACCAAATTACCTATGGATTATTGTTGATGTTCGTAATATCATCAAATATATAGGGGCATTGTTTGCATTTTAATGAGGTTTTATTCAACTTCTGACAGAAGCTACGTTCATCTTGCTTCTTAAAAACAACGTGGGTTATTGCTCTAGAAGTCTCTTGTTTATGATAGAAACAACTGTTGCAAGTCATGTTTGGAGTTACTTATAACTTATCCAGAATCTAGATATATCGAGAAGCTGTCCAACAACTACCCTAAATGACCTTTAGCCACTTATATTACTTTGCATAGGTTATTATATATAGACATAGATATCTTTAAAAATGGACCAATTTTCACATAAATATCTCATGATTTCTTTTAAAATAAAATAACTTTCAAAGATCAAATTCCTCATAAGAAGTAAATATTGCTCTTTTCCTGGGCATTGTTTATAAACAGATCATCTCCTGATTCTATGTGGCAGCTATGCAGGCTTGGAAATTATAATCAACTTAATGGTGTTACACACCTTTGTAGCTTGCCTTATCGTATTAGAAAGGTTTTAAGAATAGTATGGTTTTATTTTGCTATTTGGTAGTTGAGCCGTCGAAATCATCACAATTCCTAGCCGTCGAAATTCAGGGCTAGGAAAAACTTGTAATCTCTTTAGAAAAACCTAAGAAGACAGAGAAAATTAAAATAGCTATACCTGGGAAAACGATTTTCACCCCTCCAGTCCAATATTACACAAGGTCTTCCTTCAGCTATCAAGAGAGTGACATCAGTTCTCAAATAGGGAAACGGATTCCCAACTTATCATTGAGGATCATCTGATTTTGTATTAACTAAATGTTCCCGCAACATGCTTGTGGAGCAACTGGAGCAATGTTTACAGTACTAATTAAGCAGATTAAGTGGTGACATAGTCAGATCATTTATGTAATCACTTAATCGTGTTATGCTGTCACCCAGAATTTTAACTAAGCATCCAGTTTTTTTTTTTTTTGAAAAATTAGTTTATTCCTTTAAGAAATGCATAAAATTATAAAAAAAGGGAAATTCAGGAGCAGGATGCACCATATTCTTCTATTGAGGTGAAAGAACAAAAAGGCTCCAATGGCCTGAATTTTTTTGACCATTAGACATGAAGTGCAATTTAGTGCGAACTGAGGGGTGCATGTTGGCTTACGGTTTCCAGCAGTTAAGGTAGTCCATATAAAGTAAGCTGTCTTCATGTATTCTTCCTTTGATTAAGTGGGCACATAATCAAGTAAGTGGGTGTTTCTCATGATCACTAACCTACCATGTGCTTGCTAAAAACTTAGCCGCATAGCAGCTACCTCATCAAAATTGAGTCCTGTTTGTAGCTTACAGCCAAGCAGCCTTCAAAACTGCTAAATAATTCGACATTAATAAAACATGTGATTGTCGTCTTCTATGTCTTCATTGCTGTTAGAGTGTGTTATATGGGTTATGTGTGTTAGACGGGTTATTGGATAAACTTAGACACAAAATCTAAGATGGTACCGGAGCTTAGGCACAAAACTTAGGTTTTTTCTTTTCCCTTCTCTCTCCACCGTCGGCAGCAGCTTTTCCGGTTGGACTTCTGCCGCCGCCGACCGTCGGCCTCCCTCCCCAGCCCGCGTCCTCCCACCAAGCCTTCTCTCGGTGTCGAGCTAACCTCCTCTAGGCATTTTCGGCCCCGGTAGGCCATTCTGGCCTGAGTTTCGGTTAGTCTTGACGTCTCCGGTGGCTCCAGTAGCGCCTTCCACTGCCGTCGGCTCTTCCAGCACCTCTGTCCTGTGTCGTCGACTCCTCTTGCCTTAGGATCCAAGGTCGCCAACACCTCCTGCCTCTTCCAGTCTTGCTGGCAGCCACTTCAATCCACCTCCGGTGAGCCATCGACTAGAGATAGCCTCACCGTCGCATGTCTGGCCATTGGTGAAGGCTCTTGGTCGTTCCAGTCAGTCCATAGGGGTAGTCTGGCTCCTTTTGTGTTGTCGTTTGGTGATTCCAGCCATGTGTTAGGCCCCCTAAGTGCCTCTAATCTCCGGTGTGTGTGGATATGTCATATCCACACGTGGTGAGTAGTTTAGTTCACATACTTTGATTGTTTTCAGAGATGATACAGCTGTAGTATTTATGAGCTTTAGTTCAGTATGGTTTCTCGTGACTCTCTTGTAAAGCATATGAGTGGTACGTCAGAGAAACTCTCTGGCGCAAACTATCTTCTTTGGTCACAGAGCTTCGAGACGTTTGTTTTGGCACATAGAAAATCAAAACATCTTACCCATGCATCCCCTGATACAAAATCTGACACATATGAGGACTGGTTAGCTGATGATGCAGCTATAATTACATGGATGGGGAACAGTATAGTGTCCTCAGTTGCTCGAGGAGTTATGTTACTGCGGCCAACAAAGAAGATATGGGATACCCTTCGTTTGACATATGGCCACGAGAAGAACATATCTCGAGTCTGCGAGATATATGAGCAGTTGTTTGCTTTACGTCGGGTAGACAGATCAATTCAGGATCATTTTGCCACTTTCCGTGCCCTATTGGATGAGTTAGATATCTATCCACTCTTGATAGTTGACATCATACGCTTACGTTAGTATCGTGAGGAGTTAGCAGTTACAATGTACCTCTCTAGCCTGAACCAGGCATCAGTTCCCAGATCAGGGGTCAGGTTTTAGGGGTTGACAGTGTTGCAGATTTTCAGACCACATTCGCTAAGGTTCTTGAGTTTCTACAGTCGCCACTCTCACTGTGCTAGAGCCTTAAGTTATGGCGGTTACTCGAGGATAAGGACGAGGTGGTTCTCGAGGTGGAGGTCGTGGTAGGAGGAGACAGGTGGACGTTCTCGATGTGCACATTGTGGACATTGGGGCATAAGATTGAAAAGTGCTGGGACATTATTGGCCGCCCACAGATGGCACATGTCACCATAGAGCCACTTACTGCAACAGCTGTGCCTGAGGAGCAGACTTTTACAGTGTCTCAGGCAGACTACGAGAGGTTTCAGCAGCTAAAGGTCACAGACACTGCGGCCACGGCTACGCACGCTACTTCCTCAGGTACTCGAACCTTCCTTGCATCTAAGGACTCTTTCTAGATCATTGATTTTGACGCTTTCTCACACATGTGAGGTATCTGTAGTTTATTTACCCAGCTATCTCAGTTGTCAGATTTTCGATCCGTAGCAATTGTCGATGGTCAAACGTGTTCTGTTTCAGGTGAAGGGGTGGTTCAAGCCTCTTCACAGTTGTCTCTTGGTAAAGTTTTGTTTATTCTTGATTCCCCTGTGAACTTACTGTCCATTAGTGTCATTACTAAATAGTTAAATTGTTGTCAATTTTTTCTCGTTTCATTATACTTTTCAGGATCTACAGACGGGGAGGAGGATTGGTTTGGGTCGTGAGCGAGGAAATTGGGTGTACTTGCTGGTTCGTGATGATATTCCTTAAGGATTGGCTGCTGTGGCGTCTGCTTCTAAGTCTTCTTCCTTATGGCATTACTCAAAAACTTCAACAGGCCTTATTGTGGTGTTCTGTGTCGCAGTTTCAGTGTGAGTCTTGTCAACTATGTAAGCACCATTATGCTACCTTCAAGAAAGTGCGTCTTGTGTTCGGTCAGTCTATTCGTGAGTTGGTCCATTGTGATGTATGGGGTCCGTCTCGAGTCCAGTCTGTTTTAGGGTATAGATATTATATTATTTTTATTAATGATTTCTCAAGAGTTTTCTGGATATACTTACTTAAGGATCGTAGTCAGGTCTATGATGTACTCAAACAATTTGTCGCAGAAATAAAAAATCAGTTTAATGTTACACCTAAGATTTTACGCACTGACATTGCACTTGAGTTTGTTCAGCATAAAATTACTTCTTATTGTGCTTCATTGGGTGTACATTAGACATCTTGTCCTTACACTTCACAGTAAAATGGCATTGTAGAACGTAAATATAGGCACATTGTTGATGTCATCCGTACTCTCATGGTTCACATGCATATCCCTAAGTAATTGTGGTCTGATGCGGTTCTTACAGCAACCTTTATGATAAATAGGATGTCTTTTACACCTCTTGGTGGGGGGTCTCAATCCACCGCCTTATATCGGAGTCTAGTTTGTTTAGTTTGATACCTAGAGTGTTTGGGTGTGTGGCATTTGTCCAAGACCTCTCACTTGGTTTGGACAAATTGTCTCCTCGGTTTATAAAGTGTCTTTGTTGGGTATTCCCAGATTTAGAAGGGATATCGATGTTTTCATCCTTCCACTAGGCGTTGCTTTGTGTCTGCCGATGTCACTTTCTTTGAGTCTGTTCCATACTATGCAGTGTCCTCGCCGTCCAGTGTGTCTGTCCCTCTTCCTTCTGTGGTGTAGTTGCAGGATGAAAATGTTTAAGACAATTCCACCATACCACCCAATGTTACGCGTCCCTTGTAGGTTTATCAGCGCTGCCAGCATGCTCCTGCGTCTCACACCATTGAGCTATTCTCCTCTGCAGATGCAAATTCGCCCAACAACTCTTCAGATCTACCCATTGCTCTTCGGAAAGGTACTCGCACTTGCACAGTCCATCCTATTTCCCATTTTGTGTCTTATGATTCCTTTCACCTTTGTTTTCGTAGTTTTGCTTTGTCTCTTGTGTCTCAATTAATATCCAGAAATTATCAGGAAGCATTAGCTCTATCTCAGTGGAAGGCTGCTATGGATGAGGAAATAGATGTATTTACTGGGCGTGGCACGTGGGAGTTGGTGACCCGCACTATTAGGGCTACAGTGGTCTCCTGTAAATGGGTGTACTCTATCAAGTACAGAGTAGATGGCAGCATTGACAGATACAAGGCAAGGCTGGTGGCTTGGGACTTTACTTAGACATATGGATTATGAGAAGACATTCTCGTCTGTGGCTCGCCTTAACTCCATCAGAGTGCTTCTTTCTCTTGCTATCAACCATTCTTGGGAGATGTGTCAGCTGGATATCAAGAATGCATTCTTGTATGAGGACCTAGCATAGTTTGTTTTAATGGAGCAACCTCTAGGGTATGTTGCTTAGGGGGAGGATCTTGTATGTAGACTCAGGAAGGCAATCTATGGCCTAAAATGAAGTCCCAGGGCATGGTTCGAGAAGTTCAGTGATGTGGTTCTTGTTGGTGGTTTTCAGAAATGTGTAGTGGACCATTAATCTTCTATACGCGGACAGTTGTTGGGTGTGTCATTCTAGCAGTATATGTTGATGACATATTTGTGACTGATGGTAATATACAGGGCATTGCAAACATAAAGAAACATTTGCACACTCATTTTGTGACAAAAGACATGGAGAAGCCTCGCTACTTCTTGGGGATTGAGTTTGTCTATGCACAGGGTAAGATAGCATTGTTAGTTTGTTACAGAGGAAGTATGTCCTGGATCTATTACAGGTAGACCTGTCAATTCTTGACACGACACGATTACACGAAACGACACAATAACACGATAAAATTTAGTTATAAATTTTTTTAATTATTTTGAAATATTTATGTGATTTATGATTAATAAACATAATTTTATTTTGACACGATTAGACACGATTATTACCTGATTTAACATGATTGGAACTGATTGAACCCAGTTAATACACGTTTAACAT
>JAMKQA010021528.1:0-17651 GCA_024699735.1 Posidonia australis | reverse complement strand
CTTGGTGCGCCACCTTGGTGCACCCACCCAGCTCACAAATGTGTGATTGGGGCTCTGGCTAATGGGTTTGGGGCTCGGTTCAAGGGCTGATCACATCCAAAGCAACATAAGGATACTCATCTCTGGGTTACCTCAAAATCGGGGTGTCTACACCAGCACAGCACCCACCTCAGCATGCATCCCTCCTATCTGGTGGCCAGCCACCCAGGCCAGCGGGAGCATTACCATCTGTGAGTGTTGATACCATCCCGGTCCAACAACTCCTGCTCCCACATTCTGCACCACTAGTTGCACCACCCCCTGCTTTTCCTTCACCCTTTTATCACACGCAGGCCTCATCCTTCATTCCACCGCACACTGCACCCATGCACGGGTACACTGGCCATCCTGCCGTAACACCAGATGGCGGAATGGTGGATCCGGAGGAGCCCTTAGGGGCGACCCATACAGTGTACGCGGCACCCGCCTCTACTGCACAGTCCACAACTACAATAGCTCCAGATGCTCTCCTCGCAAGAGTAAATGATCTAGAACGCACTCTCCAGCAAGTGCAAGGTGGGGATCGCCAGTCCTACCAATTCCGAGACCTCTGTTATTTCCTAGAGGCGACTCTCCCCCTGAATTTTCATGTCTAGAAATTTGAGAAGTATAATGGTAAAGGCTGCCCAATTGCTCACCTCAAAGCCTATTGCGAAGACCTCGCTCAACTTCAGGCTGACGAAAGGTTGTTGATCCGCTTATTCCAGAAGAGTCTCATGGGGCCCACGTTGAAGTGGTTCACTTCCCTCAACATGGCCACCATCAGGACTTGGGATGACCTTACACAGGCATTCCTGGAGCAATACTCCTTTAACCTCGACTTAGTCCCCAAGCCGGTGGACCTAGTCGCTCTCAGGTAGAGACCCCAAGAAGCATTTAGAGAGTATCTTGGACGTTGGCGCTCTTTGGCTTCACAAGTCAAGGATAGACCCTCTAACGAGGAGTCTATTGAGATAGTGATCCGGGGAGCACAGCCAGCGGTCAGGGCTCTGCTTAGCATTCAGTCTGTCACCACCTTTTCTGCACTACTTCGGGTGAGCACCCGTGTTGAGAGTTCACTGCGTGGCGGTAGTTTTCCAACACTCTCTGCATTTGCCAATCAGGCCACTGCCTTACATAGTGGCCCTAGCAGCAGCAACAACAACAACCCCAACACCAATCCACCCAGGTGGCGGGATTCCTCCAAGAATACCGTCTCTTACATTAGATCCCCTGTTGCTCCAGCAGATGTCCGCCCGCCCCCGCAGCACCAAGTAGTTTATGCACCCACACCTACACCTAGAGCACAACATGCATCGCATATCACCCCCACTGCCACACCTGTATATCCTAACCCACCGGGTAGGACGCGCCCACCGTTGGCGCATCCACAGCCGAAGCGACAACGCCGTGACCGACACCACTATACCCCTTTAGTGTAGCCGTTGAGCATGGTATTCCCTAAAGTCGCATTTTTGCTGAGGTTGCCGGAGGTACACCCTCCGCCTAATCCGCTGCCAGCCTGGTACAATGCCAATGCGTTCTGCAATTTCCAACGTGTGGCTGACCACACGACGGACAATTGCCTCACACTCAGGGACGCTATCCAGGATTTGATTGACCAAAAGGTCATTATAATTGACACCCAGGCAGCCACCCCAGCACGTCCCCCAGCAGCACACCCTAGCATAATTAGTCAGCCCTTGCCGCAGCATCCACCTTCGGGAGCGCTAGGTCCCTCGGGAGTTAATTTTGTTTCTTCTGGGTCAGTTTCTTCTCCTATCTATCCCACCACTTTGATTCATGATGTATCTTCTCCTTTTCCCTATCATTTGTATCGTTCCTTCCTCGATAGGGCCAAGGAATCTATTTCTATGATCCGTCCTGCTATTAAGTCGGAGAACCCTGAGGTGCCACCTGTAGCTCATCCCTAGCGTCCAGCTCCAGTCTATTTAGCAGCTTGGCCCCAATCCAAACCAACACAGCCAGCACGCCCTCGGATCCACCAATACCCTCACCAGTATTACCAACGCCCCCAGGTAAATACCCCTACTCGCCCTAATCCTTCAACCTCACCTGTACATTTAGCGGCCCATCCCCCGATTGTTGTTACTCTAACCCGCGACACGCATCGTGTTCCTTACAATTATGCCACAGGAATGTGTGCAGAGGTGACGCGATCCGGTAGAGTATACAAACCCCCAGCAACCAGGCCTAACCCCTTAACTCAAGTCCCTAACCAGTTGCGGGCCCAATCATCTAGGCCATCAGCACCTATAGTAGTAACCCCTGCCCAATCCCAGGCACATTCTCCTTAGCCGCCTATGCCTAGAGTAGCACTGTCCTATCCTACCACTAGTAGCCAACCTTCAGCTGACATCACTGCCCAGCTAAAGAAGGTTAGAGCCGATATTTCCATTTGGGACCTAATCCATACGTCGGTCGAACATAGGAAAGCTTTCCTTAGGGTCTTTTCAGGCAGCCCGTGTATCCCAGTTTATAGAGCCTGCTACCCTAGAGAACATGGTAGGGATAATCGCGGCACCTCAGGTCATCTCCTTCTCCAGCCAAGAGTTACCTCCTTCAGGCACCAATCATAATTCTCCTTTGTTCATCACTGCGCAGTATCAAAGTTTTCACATCCCCCTCACACTGGTGGACAATGGAGCAGGCCTTAATGTCTGCCCCATGCGCACAGCAAGTGCAATCGGATTCAAGTCTGAGGATGTTATACCGATTGTGAAAGGGATGACAGCTTTTGATAATACGCATCATGATGCGCTTGGAATTCTAATCATTCCCCTGACAATTGGCCCTGCTCGCTTCGACGTGGAGTTCTGCGTCGTAGATATCGAACCTTCTTTCAATCTTTTGCTTGGACGCCCTTGGCTTCACAAGCATCAAATCATTCCTTCAACCCTCCATCGCATGATTAATTTCTGTTGGGATGACAACGTCGTTGTTGTCTTGGCAGAAGACATGGAGAAGGTTGAGTCTGTCTCATCTCTAACCCCGCAGACTGTTCACTTCGAGCCTAAGCCTACTGATGTTCTCTTTCGGGTTAATCGATTTGAACCGGTTAATTTCATTCCGCCCTCAGAGCTTGCCGACCATTTGGTCACTTCTGGCAACCCCCGCTTGATGATCGACAACCTGTGTCGCAAATGGGGATATGAGAAAGGATCACCTCTTGGACTTTATGGTGAGAGAATCGCCATGCCTATTGAAGTCGAAGAATGGGTGGAGAAAGACGGTTTGGGTTACGAGCGAGGCGGTCAGAGGAAGCGATCTCAGCGTCGGGGTAAGTCTTCCAAGATCGTTATTCCACGAGATTTATCCAACTTTGTTAGCACAGACATCATGGATCCGAACCGTAGTTCCAATGCAGTGTTAGCATCACCAGCCTGGATCTGCCTAGAGGGTTCATATCAAGATAATAGCTAGCCAGAACAGTAGAGCATATGGCAGGGTGTCATGCAGAGCAGAGAGCAGACAGAGCAGTCAGCAGCTCAGATTCTGGTCCAAGAGATAGACTCAGATGATGATATCGGGGATCTGGACCTGTTATTTCAGGAGCAGCTAGACATACTTGAAGAAGATATAGTAGAGCATGACCGCAGAAGGAAGGGCAAAGCGGTTGTTACAGCACCACCAGCAGACACACCAGCACCACCCCAGGACCAGGCTTCAATTATGGTCCTACAAGAAACAGATAAGAGAGATACTTGACCATTGGAGTTAATCTCCTGTCAACCGGGAGGCGGGTCTAGTTGGTATTGGCAATATAGGCCTCACCTTGAGGCTGAGGATCAGAATCATGAAGCAAGCACGAGTGGGACAGATGGCGGCCCCACCAGTCTACAGCAGAGCAGCCGCCAATAAACAAAATTTTGTACAGTTAGCAAAGACAAGAATAAAGAGGCATCCACATCGGAGGTAGAGACTCTTAGCTCCCCAGGTTGTCTAGACGGGGAAGCACGAACAGCATTGCAATGTCAGCACAGAAACACAAAGGTCACTGTGACGGTCCTTAAACGCCATCAGGGCACAGAATCAGAGGAAGTCTTTTCAGTGGACATCACCAACCTGGCATTTGAAAAGGAGATCCTGTCAAAGCTGATCGCCTACAAAGAAGAGGATGATGGAGATGAGGAGGAGCCCTCGCAAATTCCATCCCTTGATAATGATCCAGAAGGCCCAAATCTTCATGTCGAAGAAGAGACGGAGCTTATCAACATCGGCACGGCGAAGGAAGTCAAAGAAACACGCATCAGTGTCAATTTATCACCACAGGCGAAGGCGGAGTTCATAGCTTTCCTGAAGGAATATGTAGATGTCTTCGCATGGAGCTATGATGACATGGTAGGGCTGGACATCGAAGTGGTAGTCCATACATTGCCACTAATTCCGAATTCCAAGCCAATTAAACAGAAGCTCCGCAGATGGCGACCTCAATGGCTTTTAAAGCTCAAGGAGGAGATTATGAAACAGTACAAGGTCAACTTTCTCAAGGTTGTACTGTATCCCAATTGGCTTGCCAACGTGGTCCCAGTGCCAAAAAAGGATGGATGGATTTGCATGTGCATAGACTATCGGGATCTTAACAAGGCAAGCCCCAAAGATGATTTCCCACTCCTCCACATCGATATTCTAGTAGACAACACTGTAGGGAATAAGATGTTGTCTTTTATGGACGGGTTTTCTAGGTACAACCAGATTAGAATGGCTGAAGAATGCAGGTGCAACATACCAGAGGGCTATGACGGCTTTGTTCCACGATCTCATGCATCAAGAGGTTGAAGTATATGTGGACGACATGATTGCCAAATCCAAAGAGCCGGAGGACCATCTTACATGTTTAAGAAAATTATTTGAGCGCCTGCGGAAATATAAGCTCCGTTTGAACCCCAACAAATGTGTATTTGGGGTATCCTCAGGAAAGCTACTGGGCTACATTATCAGTCAGAGGAGAATTGAAGTGGACCCTCATAAAGTCAGGACTATCATTGACATGCCTCCACCGACCACTGAGAAAGAAATTTGTGGTTTATTAGGCAGGCTACAATATATCAGTAGATTCATTACACAGCTAATGCCTATATACGAGCCCATATTCAAGCTGTTAAGGAAAAATGCTCAGACTTCTTGGAATGAGGAGTGTCAAGCTGCCTTTGATAAGATAAAACAGCTACTGGTAAAGCCTCCAGTTTTAGTTCCTCCCATGCCAGGGCACCCTCTGCTATTATATCTCTCCACAACACAGCATTCCATGGGTGCAGTTCTGGAGCAGCATAATGAATCGAGGCGTAAAGAGAGAGCTATTTACTACCTCAGCAAAAAGTTCAATGACTGCGAGGTTAAATACAGCTCGATAGAGAAAGTCTGCTTATCTCTGGTGTGGGCCATACAGCGCCTCCGGCATTATATGATGGCATATCTGGTTCTCCTGTTGTGTCGGCATGACCCAATCAAATATCTATTCCATAAGCCAGCCTTGGTGGGCAGATGTGTTAAATGGCAGGTGATGTTATACCAATACGATATCACCTTTGTCACACAGAAGTCCATAAAATGATAAGCCATGGCGAACCACTTGACCGACTTACCTTTGCCGGAATATCAGCCTTTGCAGACCCAGTTCCCAGATGAGGATATATTATTTGCAATGGGTGACGATGAACCAAAGGGGCCTCAGAACGAGCAGCAATGGTGCCTGTATTTCGATGGTGCAGTCAACAAGCGAGGAAGAGGCATCAGTGCAGTCTTAGCAACGCCGCAGGGACAGCTTATTCCTTTTGCAAGAAAGCTGACATTTGAATGCACCAATAATGAAGTCGAGTACGAGGCCTGTATATTAGGCTTACAAATAGCCAGGGACCAAGGCGCCCAAGAGCTCCATGTGTTTGGCGATGCCATGCTGGTCATCTCACAGGTCGATGGTGACTGGAGGACAAAAGACCAGAAGCTTGTTTTATACCATGAGCACCTGCTGAAATTGACTGAAGGATTTGAGGATGTCAAGTTTTCCTTCATGAAGCGAGCCAAGAACGTGTATGTGTAGACACCCCGATTTTGAGGTGATTCATTGATAAGACTCCGGATGTTGCTTTGGATATGGCTGATCCTTGAACCAATCTTTAAACCCGTAGCAAGCTTGCAGCCCAATCTAAAAACCAGGCCAATAGGGGAGAGCACCAACCTGGCACACCTAACTAGCACACCAACCTGGCACACCAAACTAGCACACCAACCTAGCACACTTCCCTAGCACACATAGGTGGCGCACTTAGCCAGCGCACATCCCTGGCGCACAAAGCTGCGTAGGCTGCAGCTGCTGGCTTTCCACCTTCCTTGGCTGTTACCTCCAGTAGTGAATGTGCCGTGGAATATTCCAGACTCTTCGTCTGCAAGGCTCTCCTTATGCCCGTAACTCACCCCTGAGAGTTCCCTATAAAAGGACCCCCATAGGCACTACTTTAAAGGAATGAAATCCTGAGAGCTGAGAATCCTGAGTAGAAATCCCTGCATCCAGCAGTTTCAAACTCTAAAAACCCGACCTTTGTACGAGCTTCTCCACCAGTCCAGCAGCCTGTTTTCATTCCCTGGAGCACCTCCTTGCATCCTAGAGCCTTCCAAAGCAACAAAGGTTTTCTTATCTCTGATATCGCGAAGAAGGAACAGGTAGGCATTCTACCCCCTTTTTAATCTCTTGATGGCATTTTAGGGCTGAATAAAACATGCTGAAAACATCACGAATGATTTGTTTGTTCCATATTCATGAAGTTCTTATGATATCATGCTTGTTCTTTCTATGCAAATAATCTCCATGCAAATCTACGTTGGCACTTCTAGCATGAGCAACCACAACAGGGATGTTAGAAGAAAGAGCGCTCAAGCTCAGGCTAGGGAACTTGTTCTCTAACCTGCATCGCCGAAAGACAACAAGACTAAAGTCAAAACCTACGACACAAATAAAGTCATGCAGTGTTTATTAAAGTGGTATGAATGGCACACATGCACATGGAATGCAACTACTATGCTCTCCCTCACCATCTATATGTATTCTAATAGGTCGTTTACTCCGGATTCTCTCATGGGTAATAGAGGTCTTTGACTCAAGGCCAAAAAGTAAGGTCCCGTCCCATGCCAAAGTGATGGAACAATGGTGCGTTGGGAGCCTCCACCCTTTCAAAGCATGGGGTTGTACCCTCTACTAACACCGACACGACCCCAGACAGGGAGGATAGATCGGCACCTCATCCTACGCCAAAGCAATAGAACGAGAAACCGAGACTGCCCTTCGCAAACTATAGTTGGACTCAAGAGAAAAGAAGATGCATGCTCCTATATGAATCATACATGCAAGGATGTTTGGTGTGTTTTACTTGCATTTTATTAAACAGGATGAGGGAACAACTGTATGTTTGTCACTAGTTGTGCTTAGATGTTGCTTTTACCATGTGGATTTTAAATCAAGCCTGTAGGGGGAAGCGAGCATGTCTCTACTTTCCTAAGCATGGTAGAGGCAGGAAAGGGAAGAAAATACCTAATCATAGCAAGAAAACATCACACATCACATCTGTAGACACCCTGATTTTGAAGTCACTTAGCAGCAAACTCCTCTCCAAAGATGCTCTGGTTGCGACCACCAAAACCCCCAATTTTCAAATCCACAAGTCCACTTAAGTCCACACAAGCCCAATCAGGCCCACACCAGTCTACTCTGACCTAATCAAAGCAAAAAACAATAATTAAGAATTAAAACTAAACAAAATCCTCTTAAATCCATTTAAAATCCAATTAATCAAATGAAAACCCTAATTAAAGTCAAAATTAAATAAAATCCACTTAAATCCATTTAAAATCCAATTAATCAAATGAAAACCCGAATTAAAGCCAAAATTAAATAAAATCAACCTAAAATCCAATTAATCAAATGAAAACCCTAATTAAAGTCAAGATTAAATAAAATCCACTTAAAATCCAATTAATCAAGTAAAAACCCCCAATTAAAGTCAAAATCCATTTAAACCATTTAAAATCCAAATTAAAACCCTAATCAAGTAGAACTCAATAAAATCCATTAAAAAAATAAATCTAATTAAAAAGAAACCCTAATCCAAACAAAAATCGAGCAAAATTAATGAAGTCAAAATCTAAGTCAAAACCCTAATAAAAACTAATTAAACCAAAATTTAAACCAAATCCCTAATTAAGTCAAGTAAAAACTAATTAAATCTAAATTAAAACTCAAACATAAAAAAAAAAAATCAAGCCATCAAATATGAGACCAACAAGAAAAAATGGCAAGAGAAAGATATTGTATATAGATAGAGGAAAGGAAGATGTGGAAAACAAGACAGGGAATCTATACAATGACACTGTCCAAAATCAAGGGATGTAGCGCATTTTGTTTGGGTAAAAAATTTCACGGGTTCAATTTCATCATAGCCACTACTTCGGTCAGAAAGATTAAGGAGAACCCATAGGTTGCCGACTTAAGATCGAAGCAGTGGCAGGGTTTAGGGTTGAGATCGATGAAAATTAGGGGGTAGGACAAAAATGATCACTTTATTCCATTCAGAAAACCCCCAAAATAATAAAACCCTAAAAACCCTAATTTGAAATCAATTAATTAAATCACAAAAAAAACCCTAAAATAATAGAATCCTAAAAACCCTAATTTTAAATCAATTAAAACCCTAAAATAATTAAAACCCAAATAACCCTAATCACTTAAACAAACTCAAACCCCTAATTAAAATCCAAAAGCCCTAATTAAATCACCAAACTAAACTTAAAACTAAAACCCAAAATCTAAATTAAATTCACTAAAATAAACCATAAAAACCTAAATCTAAAACCCAAAACCCTAATTAAAAACACAAAACCCTAAAATAACAAAATCCAAAAAACACTTAATCAAACTTACAATTAAAAATCAAAGTCTTAATTAAAATCATAAAATCCTAAAACTAAAATCATCAAAACAAATAATTAAAAACCTAAAACCAAAAAAAAAAACCAAAACCTTAAAACTAAAACAAAAAAACCAAAAGCACAATCACCAGGCCCAATTCAGCCCAAAGCACCCAATACACCATTCAATAGAAAACTTAGGAAAGTCAAAAATAATTCCGACAACCCCTTAATCTCCGACGATATCCCGCAAACTCCGGCGACATCCCGAAGTATCTGGAGCACATCCCAAAGTCTCATGATCTCCGGCTAGCCTCTTTTAGCTCACGCCCGATCCAACGGCACTCATCCACTAGAGGGAGGAGGATCGACGACCCTAGAAAGCCTCACCGGTGTATAAAGCCTGTCGCCGACAAACCTTGGAGAGGTTTTTTTGGCCACCGATCCTTTTCTCATTTGAAACCCAAAGAAGACCCCTCGAGCGCCACCTTAACCCTAGACCTTCCCCGCATCCAGACCTCCTCCTCCAGCCTTTCTCCGCAACCAGAGCAGCCACCAGAGAAGCGCCATCGTCGACCAGTCTCGTCAGAGAAGACAGTCACGCCTTCCAGGTAGGGGTGTACATGGGTCTGGGTTGACCCGAAAATCGAACCAACCCGAACCGCGTGGGTTGGGTTGGGTTGGGTTTTCTTAATCATGGATTGGGTATGGGTCAGAAAATTTCAAACCCGAACTTTGAGGGTTGGGTATGGGTTTCAGGCTTGGGTTACCCAACCCGACCCGAACCCGAAGGTATATAAATATATAATAGTAATTATTTATATTTATAAATACATTATATATATATATATATATATATAATTTTTAATTTATAAAAATATACAACATTAATCACAGTTTCCTTTTTCACTGCTCATGCTTGGCACTTGTATATATTTCATAGACAATATTAGTAGAGCTACATTTGTTTGTTAAGCAAGTATACTTTTATTAACTATTTTTAGATCAATAAACCATGAATTATCCTCTAATTTTTGCAGTCTTCTGGTCTTTTAGTTAAGTTAGCACCATTCTCTTGTACTATTGGAGAAAATTATTATTAGTTGGCTAAGCAACACTAATGTATCACATGTCAATTTTTTTGACTTTTAATAATGGACGAGTTTATTATCATTTCTTTTGTAATTAATAATAGATGAGCCTATATCTTTTTTTTGTATAAAATTCAAGTTCTATAAAACTCGAGAACCGACCAGACCCAACCCGAAGTTTGTGGATTGGGTTGGGTTGGGTCTAGATTGGGTACGGGTTCAAAATTATCCAACCCGAACAATATGGGTTGGGTTGTGGGTTCACTTCTAACCCGACCCATGTACACCCCTACTTCCAGGTATTCCTCCCCTCTCTCTTTCATCCAGAGCATGCCTTCTTGGGTCTAGAGGAGTCATCTAGTTTCTTAGTCACGATTCGCCGGAGGGGGCCACCCCAGTACGCCGTTGTCTCCCTCCAGTGATGGGCCCTCTATCCCTTGTGAGGCCAGAGGCCTCTTGATCCCTAGCGAGGCCCTGTGGGCCGCTCCTCCTCCTCCTCCTCCTCCTCCTCCCTAAGCTCACAGTGCTCAGGAGGAGTCCTTCAAGCCTCCTATGCCTGAGAAACCCGTCGTCGCCACTGCTTCGCCGACCGTCGATCCTCATTTTCGAAGCCGCTGAAAGCCTTCGAATGCCCTCGCCGCTCGCGACCTCCCCCGAAGCTCCGCTGCACCGCCACAAATCTCTCCAAGCCTCCACGTCGCCGCTCCAAACCCCTGAGCCACGTCTCCGCCTCTGTCACGACGGTCGTCGAAGCCCGCGATGGGGAGAGTACTCCAGCCAGTCCCAGCCCCCATCGACACCTCCGGAAGCCTTATCAAGACCCCCCAGAGCTGCCATGATCTTCGTCGTGCCGAGCCATCACCTCCAGACACGTCGTTGTGGAAGCCCCTGTCACCGGAGAAGAACGCCAACAGGGGGGATTGACGGCATGTTTCAGTCGTCGAGGGTTCGATTAGCGTCGTCAGATCTTCCCCCCATCTCCTCCTCTAGCTTCCTTGCTCCTCTAATCTCCGATCAGCCTCCCAGGCCGTCATCGCCGGTAATCTTTGAATCACCAGCGGTGACTGTTAGTTTTTTTTTAGGTTTTATTTTAAAGCCACTGTTAGTTTTAAAACATTACAATTAGATCCTAGGATTTTATGCCCTAGCCCTTGAGCTTTTAATTAAAATTGCATTTCTTTAGTTTTACTGTAAATATTGCATTTTTTTAACCAATTTCATTTAAATTTTAGTCTCAGTTCTGTAGATATATGTTTTCTCACATTTAAACCCCTGCATTCATGTTTTCTTTGCAATTAAGTCCCAGAAATTTATTCTTTAACTCCTGAATTCTCCTTTTTATAAAATTGCATTGTAAATATTGCACATTTTATCCAATTTAATTTTTAATTCCATTTTCAGTTCTATTCATGCATGTTTTATCACACTTAAGTCCCTGAGATCATATTTTCTTTGCATTTAAGTCCTAAACTTTTGCATTGAGCCCCTAGAGTTTTTAAAAATGAGTTTTCCTTTGTAAAATTTGCATCCTGACCATAAGAAACTTCATAATTACACTGATCACCACAAAAGTTCAGTTTTTATCACATTTAAGCTTTGTAATTTTGCCTGTAGGCTCCTAGGTTCACAACATACAATCCCAGAACACAGAAAATTTGCATCCAGACCCTCAGATTAATTTTAAATCCATCATTTAGGGTTTTAATTGTTTCCTCACATATTTTCGATATTTTCCACTTATTGCATTTCATATTTTGCATGTAATCATAGATTTCATTTAAAAATCATATTTTCACTATGAATTGATCTTTAGTTTCATATTTTAATTACATTTGCAGTTATGTGTGAATTTTGCACATTAGACCCTGAGTTTTCAGGAAATTACCAAGGTGCAATTTTCACACATCTTCGTGCCACATTTTCATTTGATCCATCATCTGTACATTAGAATAGATGTCACTGAATGTATTTTAATCTAGGTTTTCACCCTTTTTGTGAATTTTGCGTTTTGATCATTATTCTTGTCCTTTATTGTATTTACATCATTTTATTGTTTTTAAGACTTTGTCCTTTGCATGTTTTCTTGAAAATAATATTTTCCTGACATTTTGCATACATCTTGGCATATCTTAGACCATGCATAATCCACATACATGCATTTATTACATTTGACCATTAAAATGACCAAATTGCCCCTGTGCCACCAATTCATGCACATGCATTTTAGTTTTTGCACTCAGTCTTGCATAATCATTGTCTAAGTCATACCTTAGCACCTTTTACACATTTAGGTACACATCCATGCATTTTACATAGTTTTTATCACATTTGCGTATCAGTCCATCCTTTTTAAGTAAGCGTGCATCTCATGTGTTTCTTTCGTGGATTTTTCTTCACTTTGTTTTCGTAGTCCCTCACCTGACATTCAATTTGATTTCCTTTACTCTTACATTTCGGATTTTTTTTCGATTTGATTTGGATTTCATTGCCTAATGACATACACTAACTGACCGAAAGGCCCACATTGGCCCACTTGCGGGTTATTTACCCTTTTTTATTTTCACAACTTTTTCTATGATTTGGATGACTTGGGTAGGCTCCACTTTTGATCTTTTTGATATCAGTATGGTTTTCCCAAGCATTTTTTCCAAAAACATCGTCATTTTATGTGAATTGCTTCACATGTCAAAGTTTGCCCATTTTGTGTGGACTTCTTCGCAATTTTTTCGTCCTAATTTCTGCGATGTTTTCTATGATTTTGATGATTTGAGTCAGTTGTATTTTTTATTCTCTTGAGCTTCGTATAATTTCCCAAGCCTTTCTCGCTACAAACCTCGTCATTTCATATGATTTTCTTTGTCGTGTCATTTTTCGTGATTTCGATATTTCATGTGGATTTCTTTGCAGTTTTTGCATACCATCTTGCACATCCATCTCGCCTTGACTTGGCATTCATATTAGTATGATTAGAGCATAATCTAGATTTAGCAAACATCCATTCAGCCTCTAGCAAGCGAATTAGACTTGAAAGATCGAGTTTCTCGGGCGTACGGGGGTGCCTAACACCTTCCCCGTGCATAATAGGAATCCTTACCCATTCTCTGGTTAGTAGACATCTAGCCTTCACATTTGCATCTCATGCATTCAATCCTTTGTGATTTGTTTGTGGTTTTCCTCGTCTTTCCCTTAAAAGACTAGGTTACGACTCCTTTTCTTTTTCGTTTTATCCTATCTTGTGCCTTCGCCATCTTGACATGGTTGTGGCCTCCTCTTCTGGTGCGACTTCGTGCCGGATCCTCGGACAGGCATGGTCACAACATCAAAAGACAGGATCATGGCATGAGTAGGTGTAATGTGATTATAGTAATTGAAAGAAAAGGCCAACATCATAGCAAAACATAGGAGGCATCTTATGTGCAATTGGTGACGTAGCATCTTTGTGTAAAACAAAACAATCATCAAACAAAAGGCATGAACGACACCAAACAAAGGTACACACGACATAAGCAATGTACTATCAAGAGCAAACAAGCATGAGTCACACAAGTAAACGAAAAGCGTAAACTTGAAAGCTGGAGTCTAGTATCCCCAGTGGAGTCGCTAATTCCTATAACCATGTCGATGCGAAGGGTGATGACCGATAGGGCCATGGAAAGGAGAAGTGAGTTCGAGGAAAGGGACGCTCAACTTGAAAACCCCAGAAAACATATAAAAACAAAACAAATGGATAAGGGGAGTTGCCACCTAGTTTATTTAATGGAAAGATGAGGAAAATCAAAAAAATGCAATGTAATGCAATATACAATAAAAGAAATGACTCCAATGCCAATGGATAACACATAAGTCATTGCAGGCAGAGAAACACCGATCAAATCTTATTAAATTGAGTCTGTAGACACCCCAATTTTGAGGCGGCTCGTAGGTGAATACTCCTGAAGATGTTGCTTTAGATGCGACAAGCTTAACCACTTTTGAACCCTATTTGACATTTTAATTAGCTTGAGATCGTCGCACAAACCGACCCCAAGCCTATGGTCCAGCAGCTAGGTGGGAGCACTATAGTGGAGCACCAACGTGGTGCACCAAGCTAGCGCACCAAGTCGGCGCACCAACATGGCGCACCGAGCTGGCACACTCACCTGGTGCACCAAGCTAGCGCACAGCCACTTCTCAGGCTGCTGGCTGTTGCCTTTCCATATTCTGTGCTTATAACCCTCACTCGTGAATATTCTTCATGAATCTGCGCGAGGCTGTTGGCCTTTTGCATCCCAGGAGTTACCCTTTTCTTTTCTCTTTAAAAGGTCCCCGTGAAGGAGCTTTCTGGTCTCTTAGCAAATTCTTGGCTGAGCTACCTACCATCTTTTAGCGAGTCACCCACTCCAGCAACCTACACCTCAATTCCCAGAGCACTTTTTCACATCCTCTCTACATGTTTATCATTTCTGCATGATCATTAAGCCAAATAAATCATTGTACAACCTATAAAATCCATCAACAATAGCTACAGCCCTTGTAATCCATGAATATGCATAACTTGAGGACAGAACGATTAAAGGGTTTTAATGCTTGATTATTTATCATATTTAAGTTATCTGGCATCTAGATAAATGGTCTGGGTGGTCAGTAACCTGTCTAGTTGAATGCCTTTGGTCCAAACTCTGAGATCAGACTGCAGTCTGAAATAGAGTATGTAGGACGCACCAAGCTGGCGCATCTCGCAGGCGCACTAGGCTGGCGCACCAACCTGGTCGCAAGGTGCAAGCAGCCAACTTTGCATCATAATTTGCATGCTATTCCGATTGTCTTGGACTTTGATTTTCATGATGTTTTATCCCTGATATGTCATGTTCTTGTGTGCACGACTTCAGCATGTGATAGTACTGTTTGTTTTAGTTTTGCATGTAGCATAGTCAGCCTATTACTGGGGTCCGGTGAACTGGTTGCCCCATGGACTCCTATTTGAGGAGCTCTTATGCAACAGTCCATGATCCAAGACGTGGTAGTGTGGCTGAAACCAATTAGCTTTATTTAGAGTAGGGTTGTGTGGTCTCTTGTGAGGCATATAGCCCTTGAGCACAAGACCCATATCGTGCTTTCTTGGGTTTCCTCTTTCCTTTATGACCTTGTGGAAAAGGGGGAAACTCACTCATATGTGATCGGGAGTTTTAGATATTCATGATACGTTTTCAGATGATTTAAGGCATGTTTGCAATATTTTATATCACTTCACTGGCACACCTTTCTGGCACACATCAGTAGCGCACATAGTTGGCGCACCAGTCTGGCGCACCACACAGATGCACCTACCTTTTTTCACTGCACACAGTAGCTTTTTGGCATGGTATTTAGCATGATTCTCGATTTACTTTGCTTTTGATTTCTTTGGGTGTCCTCTTGGATATATCAAAAGGACTCTAGTCTGTTTTCATCCATTTCTATGCATGGTAGCTTAGGTTTTGCATATAGCAAAGCGAGGACATTAGCCACTCGATGTTGTTGGATCCGTGGTCAAATCCGTGCAATATCTTTGCACCAGTATTTGACCACCACTCGAGTGACCTTTCTGAGCATTATGACACATCCTACAGCCCATCTACCCATGTTTAGCATAAGACACCACTTGCATGTAGCATTGCATTGCATATCGCCCTTGGGCATACAGAAACAGGCTGAAAAGCCAACATTTCATATAAGTAAACGAAACCCCATGAAAGATCGATTTTTCGGGCGCACGAGGGTGCCTAATACCTTCCTCGTGCGTAACAGGGATCCTTGCCCATTTTCTGGTTCATGTTGACCTTTTCCATTGGTTTTATGGCATGGTTTAATGTTTTAAAATGGTTTTCCTCGTCTCCCATTTTCAAGTAGACTAGGTGGCGACTCCAGCATTTTTATCAGTTTCTTTTACTATTTTGCCGTGACTTTGCCGACCCTCGCGCATTTGGCCTTTTGCGCCACGCCCAAGGCTATCGCCGGCATGGTTACAGAGTCAAACATGGACATTTGTGAATAAATGGCAAGGAATGCGCAAACAGACAACATGCAAGGCTGTGCAAAGATTTATGCAAAATGTCAACATGCTCAGAACACACTTCATCCAGCAAATAAGTCAAATAGGGCATTTCTCTGTCGTCGCCTATCTGTGCGGCATCAAATCTCGTCGCCGCACCATTGGGCAACAAGGGACATCGCCTCTCAGTCTGGCGACACGTGCCCTAAGCTAATCGAGCAGCCCAAATCTGTCTTGGACAGATCAGATGTCAAACAAGTCTATTTAAGCAATCAAGTTTCAGAGAAAATGTCGATTTTAACAAGTTCAGATATTTATTTAATGGCTTGATTAATCCGTACTCGCTTATTCAAGTAGGTTCCTATGGCAAGGGTGAAGCTGATTTCAAGGGTTCTAGGGTCACTCAATAGGATTTAGGCTTTTTTGGTACCACTCTTTGACCTTCGTTAGGGTCCATCAAGAAAGTCTTGATTGCGGGTTTGTCTCTCTAAAGAGGGGCCCATAAACCAAGATTCTATCCTTAAGTATCGGTCCTAGCAAACCACAAAGCAATAAATAAGCGTAAAGTAGCAAGATGTCAAGTTTCTACTAGGATTTGTCACAGGCTTAGGGAGAAAGGTAATGTCTGAAACAAGCCCCTATGACATCTGAGGCTCCTTGACCTAGTAATCACAACTGAGATAGAGTAGGGTAGGCCACTTACACCGACCCAGGTTCGCTCTGCTCAGTCGGTCAAACCAGATTAAGGAACCTAAAGAACCATAACCTTGCTGTTAAGTAATTAGTTTCCTCCCTATTAGAGGACATAAAACAACCCTAGAATCCATTATAAAGCCATAATGAACAGTGGACAGGAATATCATTAGTTTTATTTTTTGAATCGCTACTGCAGGTGATAAAAATCAACACAAGCAATAAAAAAACAAAGGTTACATGGTAAAAATGTTCAAGGATTATCAGTCACCTATATGAAAGGTGCCTGACCTAGTCGCCTATGAGTCTAGCGACAAGTCCAGTCGCCTCTCATTACGACGACTGAAGGTCGTCTTCCTCCTCTCACATGCAAGGTTGCCCTAGGGTTACAGACCTGTTGTAGACACCCCGATTTTGAGGTGACCCGGAGATGAGTATCCTTATGTTGCTTTGGATGTGATTAACCCTTAAACCAAGCCCCAAACCTATTAGCAAGCCAGAGCCCCAATCAGAGAAATCCGTGAGCTGGGTTGGCGCACCAAGTAGGCCCACCAAGCAGGCGCACCAACCAGGCGCACATCACTGGCTCACCAATCAGGCGCCCAGCTGCGGCTGCTGACCTTCCATCTTCCAAGGCTGTTACCTTGCAAACGAATGTGCCAACGAATATTCGAGGCTTTTCGTTTGCAAGGCCCTTCATTTCTCTTGAGTTACCCATCTATGGATCCCTATAAAAGGACCTCCATAGCAGCCATTCCAAGACACCTTTTTTTGGGAGAAAACTCTAGTGCTGAAATCTGAGAAACAGATCTGCACTAAAGCAAGTTTTTGCATGAGTTCCTCCTTCCACCCAACAACCAATATTTGTGTTTCGGAGCTCTTCCTTGCATCCTAAAGCATCCTTGATCCTTCCAAAGCAA
>JAMKQA010021527.1:0-21270 GCA_024699735.1 Posidonia australis | reverse complement strand
ATTATTTATTTCATGAACCTCTGGATAGATAATCTTGTGGCAGGTTTTGAAAAGGATGAGATGAGGATCTTCATGTCAGCCATTGCTGCCCAACCTGACTCATCCAGCCTCTCTATCCCTTCTTCCTCCAGAATGCCCCTAGGAGTCGATTCTTTGCCCCTTGCTGACCCTGGTAGAGGCTCTGCGCCACCTGAGGGCCTGTGAGGCTCTATTTATAAGTTGCAGCTCTGTCTGCTGGTGGTGTAATGTTTGAACATTCTTTTTTGAGCTGTTGCCTCTACTGCTGTAATATTATATACATTACTATGTTTTTCTTACCGGACATTTAAAGCCGATGAAATACATATTAAACTTTTACCAAAAAAACAATGGGGGGTAGGTCATAGCACAAAAGGTTCATATTCTTGAGGACAGATGTGTGGCTTTGGGGCACTTGGACATCAACTGCCTTAAGGGATCCACCCCATCTATTTGTGATTTTGAGGACTCAACCAAAGCTTGGGTGGTGAGAAACTTCAACAACTAGCCAGTTAATGGACCCACATCTGAAATTGAGTGGAGTACGAGGAAACAGAAGAAACCAAAGAAAAAAAATACTCGAAAAGTAATAACAAGCATGTGCACTTTGACATATGTGTGGAAAATAAAGAAGACGGTTTCTCCTCGGCCATGGATGTGTCAGATGTTGATCGGTCTCTGGATGACTCTCGTTCTAGTGTTGGCTTAGGGCAAGATGGGGGTGTGGTTGTGGATTCAGTAGGTGGTTCTTCTATCCCTCTTATTGGAACTGCAGGCCCATGTTTGTTGCAGGTTTGGTGGTGGATGGTGAGGCACATTCAAACAGGCCCAAGGGCATGTCTGTGGTGAGGGACCCTTCTCTTGAGGGGGCTATTGGTGACACGTTGTATGTTGCTGGTGACATGTCCAAGGGCAAATTTGTGGCGGTTGGGAACTCTTCTCCTGATGATGCAGTGGGTACTACAGGGGCTGGCAAGGAGAAGGCTGCGTTGTCGAGATGGACTCAACTGCTGGACGTCATGCACAAGGCCAAGGTGGGGACTAGGGATGCATCAAAGGATGTGGATTCAGCCCACAAGAAGATAGTGGAGGATATCCAACAAAAGAAGGTGGAGATTGTCAAAGAGGACCAAAAACTATATTGTAATGTCTCTAAAATGATAGCTTTTCATCAGGAATTGATTGACGCTAAGTATGAATCGCATGACATGCAATTAGCCTTTCCTTCTAAGGACTTGCTCTTCTTGGACTCTCTTTCTTCTCCCAAAGATATTAGGGATTCCTCAAGTTTGGATGTCGATGTGTTTGGTGATGAGATGGAGGAAAATTATGCTCGTGACCAGACTGCGTTGCTTCATCTTGAGGATGATTTTGTTGTTGTGGGAAGGCATCGACGAAAACATAGGTGTAATTATGCCGCTATGCTTCCTCCAGGTGGATCGTGTCACTCAGGTTCTGTCAAGAAGAATAGCCACCCCACTACCTCTTTTGGGGACCTAGATGTTGACTCTACATGACACATGTTTGCTTTCAATGTACTTTCTTTTGTATGACTCTAGGGTGATTTTGTTTGTACTCCTAGAGTTAGCCTTGTAATCTTTTTTGTTGTTCAACGAAGATTACACTTTATAAAAAAAAATTAGGTTAATTAGGGTTAAGATTAGGATTTTTGTCTAGAGTGTTTGAAATGAACTTATAATTTTTTTGTTAATTGCATGTTCTTGATTATTCATTATGTATCATTGTTAATTGTTCAAATAAAGTTACTATGATTATTTATTATGTCAAATTATGATTGCACTATGGTTGTTTATTAAGATTCCTGTTAATTGCGTGTTAATTAAAGGTTTTCAAATTTTGGTTGTTTATTATGATTGTATGTTAAATGTGTTACATGTTTAGTTAAGTGTGGCTTAGTTAATTCTGTTGTTTTAGGTCCATGACACTTATTTCACATGGAAATAAATGAGAGACAAATAAGAATGGTCTGACTTATCTTAAATTTTTTACCAAAGACAGAGAATGTTTTATCATTAGTAGTGATTTTGCAAAGTTAGCCATGATTTGGAAGGCAATGGGTAAGGTGGTAGATTGAGAGGTTAATTAGTCTTTTGTTGTCTATTACAAGATACCACAAATGAAGGAGTATATAGACAATTACTCTATGAAATAGATGTCTGTAACTATGCCGGGGACAGCCTCGGGATTGGCGTGGAAGGCCAAATGCGCGAGGATCGGTAAAGTCACGGCAAATCAAATAAAATGATGATAAAATACAGGAGTCGCCACCTAGTCTATTTAAAAACGGAAGACGAGGAAAATCGCTTAAAACATTCAAATCATGCAATAAAGCCAATGGAAAAGAAGGTCAATCATGAACCAGAAAATTGGGCAAGGATCCCTGTTATGCATGAGGAAGGTATAAGGCACTCTCGTGCGCCTGAAAAATCGGTCTTTCTATGGGTTTTTCATTTACTTATATGGAATGTCGGCTTTTTAGCCTTTTCTGTACGCCCAAAGGCGATATGCAATGCCATGCTAAGTGAGTGGTGTCTTATGCTAAATAGGAATGCATGGGATGTGGGGTGTGTCCTAATGCTCAGAAGGATCACTCGTATCGTGGGTCAAGTATTGATGCAAGGATATTGCATAAATAAGATCAAAGATCTAAGAACTTCGAGTGATTGTCATCCTTGCTTTACTATATGCAAAACATGATCTACCATGCATGGAAAGGGCTAAAAACAGAATAGGGTCTTCCTGATATATCGAGGAAGACAAGCAGAGAAAACCAAAAGCAACTCCATACGAGAAAACATGCTAAAAATCATGCGAAAAGCTGCTGTGTGCCACTGGAAAACAGGCTGGCGCGCCTGTGTGGTGCACCAGACTGGTGCTCCAGTCTAGTGCGCCATCTATGTGCTCTACTTGGTGCAGGAAAATGTGCCAGGGAAAAAATCAGAATGCTATGTAGTGCAATATCATGTAATATGATGGATTCCAGAATATCATGCAATGCAAAGTCCTTGTAAACTAAAAAATGCAACTTAAATATCTATGAAAATCCAAGCATGAAAAGATAACATGGATCTTGTGCTCAAAGGCGATATGCCTCACACAAGATCACATCCTTTTTATGCTAAATAAAGACAACAAGAATCAGCCATGTTATCTGGATCATGGACTGATGCATAAGAATCTCCATATAGGAGTCCATGGGGCAATCAGCCTACCAAATTTCAGCGATGAGCCAAATATGCAAAGTGCAAAAGTCTTAAAAAAAGTATCATCTTAAGTTGAAAACATGCACGCAAAGACATATAATATCGGAGAATCAACACCAGGAAAATCAGAGTCAAAAACATCCGGGAAACCATGCAGATTATGATGCAAACAGGGTGATTTACTCTCTGACCAGGCTAGTGCATCAGAATGGTGCGTCAGAATGGTGCTCTGGTAAGGTGCGCCACTTTGGTGTGCCACTTTGATGCGCCAGAGTGGTTCTCTCCAGAAACCCTGAATCAGACTACAGTCTGATTCAGAATCTGGTCTAGATTTCAGAGATCAATGATTTTTTCCTTAACCCAGATCAGTTATACAGATGATAAGAAACTGAAACATGATGAGATACAAACAAATGAAAGTCTTTTATCACTAGTTTCAAATCATGCCAAATCATGGGTTGATGACTGCAAACATGCTTAGGATTCTAAATAATATGTATGAGTTAATAAGGTCAATAATCTTATGCAAATGAGAAACACATAGAAGGCATATGGGCTGCTAATTTCCTAGCATATGAGTGCATGAATCATGATTCTCTATGTGAAAGAAGCAGAGATGAAAGACAAGTTTGCAGCATAAAATCAGATTATCTATGAAGTTCATGACATGCTTTATTCAGTGCAAGAACTAGGATTAAAAGTAAAAGAAGGGAGATGAACTTACCTTGCCCGAGGTGCTCCTTCTTAGAAAACTCAAGATAATACTTCCTTGTTGCTTTGGAGGGGCTGGAGATGCTCTAGAAGGTCAGGATATTCACAAGAAAACGAGAGAGATTTGCTGGAGTAAGTGGATAGCTTGATCAGGATCAACCAAGAGAGTGTAAAGGTTGGAAATGGAGGTCCTTATATAGAATCTCACAAAGGTAACTCCTAAGGGATGCAGACAGCCTCGCAAACGAAGAGCCTGGCCAAGATCCGCAGGGAATATCCGTTGGCGAGGGTTACAAACATGGGAGGTGGAAAGTTAGTAGCCAGCAGCCTAAGAAGTGGCTATGCGCTAGCTTGGTGCGCCAGGTAGGTGCGTCACCTTGGTGCTCCAGCTAGGTGCGCCACTTTTGTGCTCCTGCTTGGTGCTTCAACTAGGTGCTCAACATTAGTGCTCTAACTTGGTGCTCTCCCCTAGCTACCTGAATTACTGATTGGGCTGCAGGCCTGCTATAGGTTTGTGGTTGGTTTAGCTGGTTAAGATGTCAAATGGGATTCAAAAGTGGTTGAGTCTGCCACATCCAAAGCAATATCTGGAAAGTTTATCTATGAGCCACCTCAAAATCGAGGTGTCTACAATGTCGTAGAGATGTTTTCTTAGAAAACCCTAAAACTAATTATAGACTTATATGTCACATTAGAGGAAACTAGACCTTCATTGCAATGTGAGGCCAATAAAGGTAAGTTGCTAGTGATTAGAAAGGGTGGTAAAAGGTCAAACATAGGGTGGATTGAGCTTGCATTTCAAGATAATGACTCTTTTAATTTTGTATGGGTTTATAGTGATTCTAGTGAGGAAGATGAGTATGATTTTGAGGAGTTTGAAGAAGTGTATAAAGAAGAGTTTGTAGAATAATTTGAACAAGCATGTTAAGAAGGATTTTTATAGATTAAGGAATGTATGGCAAAAGTTCCAAAGGTGCCAGAAGTTCTTGAGAATGTTCGACCAAAATTTGTTGTGGAGGAAGAAGATGACTTCACATTGTTTGAGGAAGTTGCTACAGATGTTGATTTGAATGGGCAACCAGGTGATGATGGAAGTATAGATAATCCTAATTATGAATAGTCAGAAAATAACTACTATACATTGGAAAGCAGTGAGAGTGATGAAGATGAGTATGAGGAGTCTGATTTCCATGTGCCAGACCAAGGTGCATCCTCCATAACAGTTATTATGGAGACACTAGACATGACTAAGGAGACAAATTATGAGAACATTTATCAGTTTAGGTTAGCACTTAGGCAATACAACATCATCAATGAGTGCAAAGTAAAATACATTAAGAGTGAACTCAAGTGTGTTACTATCAAGTATGTAGATATGAATTGTAAATGGAGATTACATTCCTTTAGATTAGCTAGTGGGGTCACATTTCAAGTTAAAGTGACTAGTGAACTACACACTTGTTCATCTATGAACAAGTGTGACAATGAGAGTGCATCCAAGTATTGGTTTGCTTCGAAAGTAAGGCTTGATGGTAGCCTTAGGTGAAGGACTTGGCAGCTAGGTTGTTGGAATAGTACCATCTTCAACTACCTTGTCATAGAGTGTGGAGAGGGAAAGCTATTGCTATAACATAATTACATGGTAGTTGGAGGATTTGTATAACCTTGTTTCTGACATGGTTGCTGCTTTGAATAAACTAAATCCTAGAAGCACAATCAAATATGAAGTTGACAAGTCTTATAGATTTACAAGATTATTTTTGTGTTTCAAGGCTTGCAAAGATGGATCCCTTGAAGGATGTAAGCCCTTTCTAGGGTTAGATGGATGCCATTTGAAGACCAAATACAAAGGAATTCTACTTGCAACAATTGCATTAGATGGAAAATATGGCATGTTTTTAGCAGCTTTCTCCATTATAGACTTTGAGAGTGGGGACAATTGGAAGTGGTTTTTAAAGTGCATAAAGGAGAGGCACTTGGTAATGTGAATGGGATGGTCTTTCTGTTTGATAAGTGCAAAGGTTTAGTGGAGGGTGCAATGGCTATAAGCTGAGCACTGGACTTGTATGAGGCATCTCTACAAAAACTTTAAGAAAAGTTTTGGTAGTGATCGCTTGAAATAGTTGGTTTGGAGTGTTGTCAAAACCTGCATTGTTGATGCATTCAAGCAATTTATGAACAAAATAAGGGTAGGTTCACTAGAGGCATATCAATAATATTTAATGGGAGTTGAAATTAAGGAAAAGTATTAGTCTATATCCCAATTTGGTGAGTCTGTAAAGTGTCACTATATAACAAACAACATCTTTGAGTCATTTAATGCATTCATAGGAAAAGTAAGATGGAAACCAATGGTATTATGTGTAGATACAATAAGACAAAAACTAATGAAAGGAATGTATGTTAGACAGAAGAATGGAAGGAAATGGACTGATACCTATGTGGCATTTGTAAGGAAATACCTTGTTTAGATATCTAGAAGTTTAGGAGGCTTTAGAGTTCTTAGAAGCTCATATTACAAGGAAGAAGTTGTGGGCCTTGATATAAGGTGGATAGTAGACAATAAAGAGAGGACTTACACTTGTAAGGTGTGGTAAGTCATTGGGTTGCCATGTACACATACTGTATCTTTCATTGGTTCTATTAAGCAAGTTAAATGAGAGAACTATGTAGATGATTACTACATAACAACAACATATTTGAAGGCTTATAATGGTGGAATTAGTCTAACACCAGATAAGTCACTATAGGAGAAGGTTAAAGAAAGTCTACAAGTGAAGCCTCTAGAAATCAAATCACAAGTTGGTAGGCCCAAGAACAAAAGAATCAGTAGTAAAGATGAGAAGTTAGGTGGTAATCAAATAAGATGGCAATACAAGAGTAAAAAAATTGCGGAGTACTTGGACATAGAGTGAAAACATGTCTAAGGAAGAATGACCCATTAATAATTTCTAACTCACTACAAGCCACAGCATCTGCAGAACTTAGGTTAAAACACAAACTCTATCTTTTCAATTCTATTAAATTCTTTTTTTTTCCATACTTTTTTTTCATACATCATCCTTGTTTACATGTGTTTATAGTAAACCACCACCTAAGAAGAAAGGAGAAAGGCCAAGGAACCCAAACAAAACTCCAAGGAAAAGGAAGGACACCATGTCAGATGCAAAAGATGGCATACCTACTAATATGGCTAAGTTACCAAGATAAGAAAGAGTGAGGTCAAATGTGTAAAGGGATGATCCATTCTATAGTACCCTTGAACTGACAAGTGATTCAAGGCTAATGCAGCAACAAAGACAGTAACAATCAAACTGATTCCATAGTAGTCATGTTCCACAACATTTTTTCTCTCAAGCTTGGTTTGGTATGCAGTAATAACAACAACAACAAAAAGAAGTCAGCTCGGGGTCTTCTCAAGGACAACAACAACTATAGTAGCAGTAGCAGCAACAACAAACCAACAATTCAAGTCAAATGTGGGGTGTAGATGAGTAATTTGGGTTATGAACTCCCACCATGAATTCGAGTAGTTTGAAGTTTGAACGATAATATTGTCCTTTGTTAACAACTGTATATTTTTGTGTTAGCTACTGCCTCCTCTTATGATCAAAACAATGATCAATGGATAGTCTTTTTGTATTAGCTAATGATCTTTTTGAAATCAAAATAATGATTTAAAGATATTGATAT
Organism: Posidonia australis; assembly: GCA_024699735.1. Lineage (NCBI taxonomy): Eukaryota > Viridiplantae > Streptophyta > Magnoliopsida > Alismatales > Posidoniaceae > Posidonia > Posidonia australis. The sequence goes on along the minus strand of JAMKQA010021527.1, from coordinate 13,624 downwards.
TAAATTGTTAGCTAATGGTCTGTTACCTGTCTGTTACTTGTGATGATTTTTGGTTGAACACTTGAAGTAAAACATCACTTATTCCGTTGATTATTATTTAAACTAATTACAATAAATAGAACACTTAAAGACATATAACACACTTCAAGTGCATGTCATTATAATAGAAATAAATAGAAGAAGAACAAATACTATAAGTATATGTAAACACAATTTTTTAACTTTTACAACACATATATTTGTTTCATCACATTTTTCTTCAATTACAGTTAGTTTTGTCAAGATCAACTCGTCCATCTCAGTATTGTTAGAAGTCTCTTCACCTTCAATCCACTGAAAGAAGTCACATGCCAAAGATATATCCTGCAAGATGAAGAATGACTCATTGAGAAAATTTGTCAAATATGTTGCAAGCAAGCCCATCTTCTTCTTACTTTCCATCTTTGACACATCTAAAACCTTCTATTTTTTAAACCTTCCTAGGAAGACTCCTATAACCAACATGGCTTGTTGTGGTGACATCTCGGTGGTTGGAGATTGTGTACCAACATGATGGACAAATCTGTTCTTGTAGACATGGACATTGGAGAAGACGAAGAAGAGGATCAAGTGGAAGATGAGGAAGGAGAAGATGAGGATTTAATGGGTTAGGTGTATGGGATAATTCTTTGTTGATGACCTCTAAAGTAAAAGAATAGGAAGAAGAAGAGGAACAAGAGGAAAATGAGAAAGGAGAAGATGAAGGTTTAATATGCGTATGAGAAAATCTTTTATTGGTGGCTACTAGAGAGAAAGAAGAAGACCTTTTGTTGGTGGTAATTGGAGAGGAAGAAGAGAAATAGGAGAAGATGACAAAGGAGAACAAGAGTTGATGACTTTTATGTAAAATTCATAGGGACTGTAAAGTAATTTTAGGAGAAACTAATGTCAAATCTTAATGTCATTTGATGCTACACTAATTGTAGTATGTACAGATAAGATTTTCGAGTTGTTAAGTGTATATAGACAATTTTTTGTGTAAAGAGTACATCGACATTAATACAACTTTTAACGAAGGTATTAAGACAAAAAATCCTTCTTCTTTGGTATGAGAGGGTCATAACTCAACACCTGTCTCCACAATATAAACAAAGTTATTTACCTTATAGATCACAAATGCTAGATCTAAACCAAGAATCCGTAACATTTTTTGAATAACGTCTATCTACTCTTATTGCAGTGTTCTCCTTTTACATGTGTTAACGCAAATTTAAGGTTAGGAACCAGCTTAGTGACAGCCACCTCAATCTTTTTTTTTTCTTTTTTTTTTTGATGTGATAGATAAATATTGACACTAAGATTTGAATATGATAGGGACTACGGGACCACAGTGCTCTGGCAAACTCAATTATTTAAGTTGGTTGTGGCCACCTCAATTTCATGCCATAGGATCCATTTGAAGATAATGAGGTCGCAGACATTTAATGAATACCGAGATGGTATTACTAGTACCTTTGACATGTTTGCAAAAAAAAAAACAAAAAACAAGTACCTTTGACACATGACACGTGCCTAATGAGATGCGGATTAGAACGATATTTGTTTTCTAGGAAATCATATAAAAGAAACATAATTGAATGGTTAGACGATTAGATGCCTCTCTACTCCAGACATCCAAGTAAAATAGTAAAATATCAAGTTGCCACTTAAGCCCATGTAAAGTATAAGGTAAGTTTTTTCTTTTTCCCCTTGAAATGGTAGCTAGTTGTTGACACTAGACCTTGAACTTTTATGAAGATTATGGAATCATCATAATACTGAAGTCAATTTAGTTACTTAATTCTTGGTGTAGGGTAACTAAGTAGGATATGCCTTGTGCAATGGGTGCTGGCTCTTACATCCTAAAGCTAGTCAGGTAAAATTACAACTGTTTTTTTTTAATAGATATTTCTAGAAGGAGGAAAAAAGTTGAAAGCATAACTTTCATCTCTGGATTCTACGTGTGTCATGAACTTGGAAGTGATGAGTTTATGGTCATACAGTTAATCTCATGATCACAACAACGAGGAACAAGAACACCACATCCACAATATCATTTCTTTTGTCATATGAGATTCATTTTCCCTACACAGTGCCACTGATAAATTCCATATTTCAACACAACATAAATTAGAGTAATAAAAATTTCAGCTGGGCGATCTGAGTTAAATGAGATGTTCTTATAAATTGTACTGAAGCACAATTAGGAGATGGTAAAACATCCTGCACAGACCCATTTGGTGGACAAGCTTAATGTGCAAACAAAGCCTACGAGCTTAGTTGTTTCCACAAATAAAGTAGCACTACTCCATTATGTTCCTAAATCACGAAAATAATAAACTAAATGAAATATATATTTTTGCGAGGATAACCATCCCATTTTAATGCTTGATGTGATCCAAATAACATGTCATCCTAGATGCAACGAAATTAGATGAAATATATATTTATGTAAGGATAACTGTCCCATTTCAATGCTTGATGTGATCCAAATAAGATGCCAACCTAGATGTAGAACGTTTTCACAAATGAAGTAGAATTATTCCATTATATTCCTATATCATGGAAAGAAAAATTAAATGAAATATATACTTTTATGAGGATAACAATCCCATTTAAATGCTTAATGCGATCCAAACAACATGCCATCCTAGATGCAGCAAATGAAATGGAATATATACTTGCATAGGAATAACAGTCCCATTTAAAAGCTTGATGTGATCCAAGAAGCCATCCTAGTTGCTTAACTGCCAAAGCTCAAGTAGTGTGAATCTGCTATTCTCTTGGCCTACCTTAACATCTTACGTGAATCTAGATTCAACTGTGATTTTCCATAGAATTCCAGCATCAGATAGACATGGCATGGTGTTATCCTCGATTCTCATGATGGTGTAACTTGAAAGTAGAGTTTTGTTAGGTTTTTGTCCAGTGGCCCTTGATATCTCGAGTGTTGAGGAATTTTGTTTGACAAGGCATTTTGTTGCATAACTTGCATTGCATGGCACCACACTGTATGTCAAAGGAATATATCGAGCTTAGAACTGTCAATGGATTGAGTTAAATCAGTTATCTCATTTGTTAACCGATTAATGTTGAACAATATTATATATTTTGTATTTTAATTAATTAGATGTTGATCTAGTATTATTTAAAAGTTTATAAATTCTTGAATTTGTTATATGAGTAAGTCTGTAGAGTATTATAAAGCATTTTTAGATGAAGATGATGAAGTTTTATCTTTTTTATTGTATAAAATTATTGAATTTTTAAGTGTAGTATTTTTTTTAGATAAACATTTGACCTATTTTAACCTGTTAATCTGATCCAACCCGTTTTCTCTAAATAGATTAGACCAAATTACGAGTCAAGAATTGAAAAAATGGATTATCATCACACCTCCATAGGAAGAAACAAATTGGACAACGGATTAACCTCCAACTTGACCCAACCTAACCCATTGACAACTTTAATCGGGTTTGGCTTATATCAACTCGAGGATTGAAAACTTCTATGGTTGAACAACCTTTTTCTCTTAATGGCAAAAGTTAACTATGCTAAACCATTTTTATTTGTATGATGTGGTTTGGTTGCTACACGCAAATAAAGGGCTACCAAAAACTGTGGGCCAATTGATGTATGGGTTTTGATATATGCTTGGCTCTAACTTCTTCTGCATTATTTATAAGAGTAATTTCTTGAATAGTATCCTCAATCATACTTATTTTTTTACTTCATTATCCTCAACTATAAAACTATTCACTTTGATATTTTCAACTTTTAATTCTTTTCATTTTAAAATAGTTATAATAATGATGTTACAATATGACATGGAATGACTGTTATGTTATTTATATTTTCTTTCTCTACTTTGTTCTTGTTTTGTTTCTCTTCTGCGTTTGCATCTGTGTGACGTTCACCGTTGTTGCCTTGTTCATCATCCTTGTAATCCTTGTTGTCCTCACCCTCACCATCTTCTATATGTTAGGCTCGATGACTTCAAGGTTGGGTTCGACGTTGCCAACCTCAATGTTGACCTCAACACCATCGTATTGCTTGATATCTTCGTCACAATTTCCAAAAGGTTTGACTACACGAATGGAACGGTGGAGCTGCACTACCAAGAGATTTTCGTTTGGGAGGCGATGATCCCCATTGGGAAGATCGGAGTCGGGGAGACAATCGAGACGATGGTGTGACTAACAATTCTGGTGAATAGGATTGTGATGAGTGGGAGTGTGTACTCGGATTTGATGGGTGGGAAGCTGGTGATGATGATTGCGACGAGGATTTCAGGGAAGCTGATGCTAATGGGGATATTCAAGCATTATATAGTGATGTATACGACTTGTGATGTGACGATCAATGATGAGAGCTAGAATGTGATCAATTCGAATTGCAGTTCCAAGATTAAGTTTTGAGTTTGAGATATATGGTAATAATTAGGGAAGCTTCTGGTAGGAGTCACAATTACCCATGATAGTATACTTCCCAACATCAACCCAATGTTGCTACTAAAGAAGACGTAGAATGCAGTAGAGGAGAGCTAGTCACCTGCCAAGGGTGCCAAGTCTCCCAAGAAAGCTTACTGAAGGAAGGAGGTGGTGGCCTTATGAGTAGTATGGACTCACCAACAGAATGGTGTCGTACAACAATATGGCCTGACATTGGCGATGGCGGTGGTAGTCTAATGGAGAAGGAGAGAGAGAGAGAGAGAGAGAGAAAGGATTATATTTTTATACCGTTGAGGGGTATTTTTGTCCATTTTTTTTGGTAAAACAACATTTTCTAACAGAAATACTATAGTGACTAACGATAGTAGTTAAGGATAATAAAGTGAATGGTTTTATAATTGAAAGAACTAAAGTAAAAAATAGATATAGTTAAAGTACTATTAAAGAAATTACTTTGTACTTTTAATATGGTTGTTTGATGTCATCTATATAGTTTTGCTTTTACTTTTGTACTTGAGGTTCCCATCATTTTTATCAACTGATAATCGGTGACTTGACGAACCAACAAGGTTTTGCTGGAAATGTTTTGGATTGACTATATTGGAACACCCTACGTTAGCTGTCATCCCTCCCTCTGTTCGCCATCGCCGTCTGTGCTCAAAAGATCGTTTCTTGGTGCTTACGAATGATGGCCCATGTCAGTATTTTGGTAACGACGAGGTGGTTTCTGATGTTTGCTTGGTTGATGGAGGATGTGCCAGAAGGTGATACAATAATATCAATCTCATTGCACAGCTTCTGATTCATGTTGCTGAAAAAGATGTTCACAGCTAGAAAAAGGATATTCACATGAGAAATTCTTCTATATCTAAACAGTCAACCCGTGGAATATGGAGCCATGTAGGTTGAGTCCAAGGATCATTTAGTGTGCATATCTGACAAGTTTTTGGATGCAAAAACGAGTAATTGATTGTTTGGATAGATTTTTTTTTTTGCTCATAAATGGCTACATAGTTGTATAAAGGTGGTTTTTCATAGAAGAGCAAGAAGTAGGTTCCTTTTCAGAAGACAAAAAATTACACAAACGAGAAGAAGGTTCTACCGTCAAAATGTGACAAGAAAAAGAAGGATTTCTAGTAGCAGGATGATAAGGTGGTGGCAGCTTGCAGGGACAATAGATGTAGCTTGTGGGAAGCATCATATATAAAATTTCAAGGAAACACAGGATTGTAGTTTCATTGAGCACACAGAATCATTGATGGAATATGCACAATGTGAAATGATCAAATTCTACGTACAAGCAAGACACATTGTGTTTGGATTTACTAACTACGAACTGATCAACAAAGCCTAGGAAGACCTCTACCAGTAAAATGGTGACTTTGTTGCCGGCGACGATGTTGCGAGATGCTGTCGTCACCGGCAGTAGCATTGTCCTTCGCCATCGTCGACATATGCCCTTTCGTCTCCCTGCAGCTGTTCTCGAGCTCCACCGCCTTCCACTGCATCTTCTGCAGGTGAAGCCTCATCTCTTCCTTCCCCTCGGGCAACTCCAGCGCCACTGGAGGCGGCAGCTTCCCATCTCTCACCACCCCCTTGCAGTACACTGCCGTTCTCCGTGTCTCGGCAGGCCAAGGAAAGCCAACAACCTCATCGGTCCTTCCACGCCCCGGCTGCACACTAGCACGCTGCGACACGAGCAGCGCTTGGACAGCGGCTCTCGGGGGGATTCTCGGGTTCTTGGCGAGATCTCTGCAGGCCACCGAGGTGAGCTTCACGTAGTTCAAACATCGGCACAGCCTCGCCTTGTCTTCTGTCGAAAGCGAAGGATGCGTCTGAGATCGAAATAACACAAAACAAAGCAATGGATCTTTAGTGTGACGTGAATTCAAAAATTGCAGATTGGACTAAACAAAACAAGGTTAGAATTTGAGTGTTTTACTTGAAGGTAAATATCCAGAGCTCTGTATACTCCATCATAGCAGTCCCTTGCAGAATCGGGCAAGCTCTCGGCCAACCCAAGAAACTTGGTCACCTTCAGGCTCTGATCGGGTGATATCTCGCCGAGATACTTATCCAACAACCACCCAACCTTCTTCAGACTTTGCATGGGCACTGTGCCATCCCCAGCACCAACAAAGATCCTCACCAATCTCAGCACCAGACTCACATCATACACGGGTCCATGACCAGACACCAACAGGTCGTCCAGTGTAGCCTGGTCGAGCATCAAGCCGATCAGGTTTTCCAACTTCTGCCGGCACTCTCTGCTGAGGCCAAGACCAGACACAATCCTCAAGATCCAGAAGAGTCCTCGGCAGGAGAAGGCCTTTCTTCCCATCAGCACCACCCCGTGCCCCGCGGTGTCGGCGAGGCCACTGTACTGCAATTTGGTCTGTGCGTTACTATGAGCAGCCTTGCTGAGGTAGTGGAGGAGGAATCTGGTGAGGATGAGATTCCTGTTGTCACTGCCGCAGGCACCAAGAGTTGTTATGATCTTCTCTATGATCTTGGGGTGCAGAATGGTCAAGTCGTCGAACCACCATTCTTTGGTGGAGCATGGCTTCATGGTATCGGGAGTTTTTGTTATAGAGGAGAATCGGAAACGAGACATGTCCAGCGACGAAGACGAAGACGACGAAGAAGGTAGCGGAGTTAGAGATGTTGTCAGGGCTATTTCTGAGTTGGCCGATATCTTCGCGAGGAGCGCAGAGACGAGGCGTTGGAGGAGGCCAGAGGAGTCCGCATAGTGGAAGAATTGCTCACATGTCTTGATGGAAGTGAGGATTTCGTCCCATGTCCAGTAGAAGAGGCCATCGAGAAACGTCTCTGCTTGGCTGAGAAGGTTGCAAGGGATGAACTCCTCTGTCATCTCCAGGAAGGAAGCGGAGCTGTGGAGGAGGCAGATGTTGGATGGATTCATGAGAATTCTTCCATTGTTATAACAGAATCTTGCAACCAGCTCGAACCCATCTGGGCCACCAGGGAAATCTGTGAACTTGAGGTCATGAATTCTTGAATGGCCTCCTCTTCTTCTTCTCTCCTGCTTTGTTGTTTTCCTCAGTCTTCCAGAGAAGTTCCAGGCGATTCTCTGCACAACCCACTCGGAATTTTCATGGAGATTTTACAGAAATCGAGAAATTATGCAAACCCAAGTGGATTTTGGTGGAAGAAGAAGGGAGAAGATTTTTGTCTACAAACCTGGTTGAGGAGAAAGATTTGCTGGCCATTGATATGAACTTTGAGATCACAGGTCTCTTTTTGCATGATTGGTTGCTAGACTGGAGGAGAACTGGAGAAGTGTCTGTTAGGGGGAATGGGGAGGGGGTGTTGGCGGCGGTGGAAGCAGGGGCTTTCAGGTTTTGCAGAGTACAGGATCCAGTAAACCTTTCCCATCAAATCTTCTTTACATGATATTTTCATTTTTAATCATATATAATTCTCATAATCCAAATGAAATGATCGTTGCTTTTATTGGTTTCTTCAAGATTATGCCCATAATGACAGTTTCAGATTTGTCTCTTGCGGCTGGAGGATTTGTACTGGTTTTGTCACTTCCAGGTGTTCAGAGTGTGCATGATTTTGGATTTACGTAGAGCTGACAACCGATGCCATGTGAGGTAGGAAGGCCGAAGGGGTTGTTCTTAAATAAACTTGATGGTAAATTTGTAGTTGAAAGAAATGAAACCTTGTTTTGGAGGAGATTGTGAGAGCGACCAATATTATAATTCATCAGGGAAGACAGGGAACAATACACAGACGTCTTCTCAAATGGCGCAATTGTATTAGGTACTTTCAGTACTCTACTTTGCCAATTTCAAAGAGAGAGAGAGAGAGAGAGAGAGAGAGAGAGAGTCAAAGACATGGTGTGATTTTTTTTGGGCAATGGTAAGTAGAGAGAGAGAGAGAGAGAGAGTCAAAGACATGGTGTGATTTTTTTTTGGCAATGGTAAGTAGAGAGAGAGAGAGTCAAAGACATGGTGTGATTTTTTTGGACAATGGTAAGTAGTATTAGATATTAATCTCAAGGAAGAAATTTCAAGGGAATCAAGGATCTAAAGTATCACAAAATAACGAAAGCAAGACAATGTTCATGCTAATATTACAGACAATTAGTAAAGTTGGCAATAACGTTCCAATGTTTATAAAGGAAAATAAAGCTACTGCTCCATATCTTCAGCGTCAGCAGCAAGTGGTATAGTGGACTCATTAGAGGTGGGAGGAGCATCTGAAGAAGCTGTGAGGTTCTCAGCCCAAGCAGCCTTCATAGAAGATAATGAACTCCTCAGATCCTCCTTTTCAAAACCTGGTCAAAGAGAATCTAACCAGTGTCTCATTAGTCTAATTATATTAGAGATAATGACATGAGAAGACTTAAAATTTTCACGAAAAATTCTGCTGTTTCTTTCTTTCCAGGTTACCCAGAGAATAACTCGAATCAAAACAAACCAACTGCAGTTATTTAAATGGAATTTAAGGACAGGTTTATGCAGATATAAGTAGTTCAGATTATAGTATCCAGGATATAACTAAGAACATAAAAAAAAACTGTCAAATCTGAGAAACAAAATCGCAAAACATAAACAGATGAATATTAGTTTCAGTATTTAACTCTAGATTTTCAAACAAAGATTTCAGTTGAGAATTCATCCAAAAAACAAAAAAATTCACATGCACAAATTCACCTAGGTGTGTTAGTGTTACAAGCTAGACACCTCGTTTGCATTCCAAGACAGTAGTGCAGCCAATCCTTATACACTTTCCCGTTAAGACAATCTGTACAAAATACTTTGTACATGGTCGAAGAATTTAAATTCCATCTGAAAGTGAAAAATTGATCTAAAGTGAGGCATCTGAGCTAAGTTTAGGAGCTACAAGGCAAGAAATATCTAGTGTTATTGTTGGTTTTTTCAAGATACTGTGCTATCTACAGTTGATTCCCTTTTTGAGGAATATGGTTACTTAACCTGCAGTTTCAAACAATCCAATCTGATTTCAGAAAATGCAATATACACGCCATGGGGGTCCTGTCCTTCTCTGCAGTACATGTGTACATGAATCAAGTCTTGTATTGTGGGGGAAATGGTAACTAATTGTCACTAGTTTGGAAGATGGCAAATAAGTAGAAGAAGATACCACTTTTTAGTAGAACAAATAGAGAACATAAAGCCACCAGCATCAGTCAAAATATACTAACTCCACTTCTTGGGAAATGCTACATATAGTTCAAAAATCTACCCAGAGTCAGAAGAAAAGCTCAGGCTTGTAGGTAGCAAGCACCATCAAGTATCAACTAATAAACTAGTTTGTCTCTAGGGAAGCTATTCAAGATTAAGATCATAATAGTCCTAACACAAGAACACAAGCATCAGCTTGCATGAATAATGACAAAGAAGAAAACCCAAAGCATGCCTTCTGTAAAATTTTTATACATCCACTTGTAAAATTTAGCAGAGGGTGAGTGGGGAAAAATAATGGAGTCACTTGGAAACTAGCAAGATTATCCAACAAAGATCCACATACAGTTTCCAAGGGAGACACTCAGACACAGGCTTAAAAGAATGTCTCGTTTTACAATGGGCGGCTAATGATTTTTAATTAACTTTAACAAACATCCCTAGAATCATGGGTTTTTTTTTTGTCAATTCTTCTTGTTAAAAAACGCTAGACTTGGAACACTTGTTTTCTCTAGTTTGACTTGATGCAGAAGGTTTGTCTTATTGCATGAGCTTAAACTATGTTATGCTGCGTACTTCTTTGTTAAGGTGCATGGGTACAACATCGCAAATGCATTTTTCTCTTTGAAGATTATACGCTATTTTAGAAGATTGAAACTAAAACTATTACGGAAAATTTAATGATGTCTATGGTGTTGTCTTATAAATTTATAAGTACATACACTACTAGAAATTCTTTAAATTACAAGAACATCTCACAAGGACTTCGTTAGGACATATCCTTGGTAAATTTTAGTAAGGTAATGTCTTTGCAACTTTTGTATCGATGACTTAGCAAGAGAATATCTTTTCAAAGTCTTTGCAAACTTTTTAGAAAAAATTATTCATGTTTAGCAAAGATACAATAAGAACATGTCCTTACACAATACTGTTGCTAACCTGGTACTAAAACTATCCATTGAATGCCTCTAGCTCCTACCTCCTCCTCATGCTATGAATTACTTACGTTATATACTTAATAATGCTTGTGAAGATGGTACCTTTAATTATACTTGCTGTGGAATGTGCTTAATAATACATGTTTGTTGAATTATTCTTGTCACAAAATAGGTATGTTATGTGAAAATAAGGTGTAGCTTCTGATGAAGTTTTAAGTATCATTACTATTTGACAACAAATGTGGTTAGATTGTCAAGAAATAATTGGAAACATCCTATAGACATAGAGTCATTAAAGGGATTAGAAGCAAAGAAAGCATAAGAATATATATAAGTTGGTCTGCCATAGATGCTAAGAGTATAAGGGATGTTTCTTTTATGCATGCAGTTAATATATGGTTCTAGAAAATTGAAGTTTTGGTAAACTTTGTCTGAAGTAAGAATCAATACTATAAGCATACCAACATTTAGTTCCAAATTAAAATAAGGATCATCAACCAAACTATGGCTATTCCCTAGCAAGATCCATCTCAAGTACTAGCTTTTATTCATCCATGAATGATTATGTGCTTAATAATGTTTGTTGAGATGTTTGATTATCTGTACTTTTAATTATGCTTTGTTAAAAATCAAAATGTCTTTGTTTAGAGTAATAGTAAGATAATTGTTGAAAATATTAGCTTGACATTATACAATTAAAAGATAAATTAAATTGGTCACTTCTCATTAAAATCTAAATATCTATTTGAGTTTTCTACTTATACTATCTACTCTTGATATTCTTGTAATGATATGTTTATTCTTTCTAAATGTTTTTGAATATATATACACACTTATTGTACTATATGTATTTTTTTCAATAATAGATCAAAGAGTTGGATGATTAAAAAATAATTATATAATACATCAAAATACACTATGCACACACGCATACTATAATAAATCGCATATCAAAGGTAATCAGGATGCATCCTTGACACATTAGATATGTATGCGTGTACACCATATGATGGATTTTATTATCTTTTGTGTCATTTATTGAGTGTTATGGGGGGATTTTATCACCTCTTATATAGGTGCACCTTTTTTTTTGTGAATGTATTTTCTAACAAGTAGGGGTTATTAAGAGTTGAAATTTAAAAATTAAGACTAGGAGTCTGTTTAGTAACGATTATTAGAACCAACTTATAAAAAAAAGTGATTATTCCTGAAAAGCTGAACCAAATAGTTTTTTTTAAACCAGATTATTTTTTTAAGCTAGTTTTTTGTTTGTGCATAAAAGTTGTCAAATAAAATGATTATAATAAAAAAAGTGAAGACTAGTTTTTTAAAAAACGCTACGTATGAAAACAATTTGTTTTTCCATAAACGCTACCTAGGATTTAGATATTAAAATCATACTTGAACAAAAATACCTATCATCATGAGTATAGTCGCTCACTCGTTGAGGTTGACATTAATTTTTAAAAATTACTTAGAGCTTATACAACCATTACTTCGATTAAATGTTGTATTATATATATATATATATATATATATATATATAGCTTTTATCTTGTTATATTCGATTAAATGTCTACAATCTTGTTTTTATTTATACATGCATTCATCAATAACATTGCATAATATTTAGAAAATATAATAAAAGTCATATGCTATGGGACATCACCTGTTAAAAAAGATGTGGTAGGGATTTTATTACTTTTTCTTTTACCCACAAACTACATGACTATCCAAATCATTAGATGTCCTAAGACCTTCAATTAATTCAATGTAGATATCGTCTCCTAAGGACTCAGATTCATTAGGATAACTAGGAATTATCTAGTTTTAGAAATATATTAGATAAATTAGTTTTTATTTTTAAACTAATCAAAAAAATCTCATTAACTAACTTCAACTTCAATAAGAAAAAAATTGCTATTTCTTATCTTATCACGTTGGTGTGAACATGGTGAGTATATGACGAGGAGTCGGAGAAGATGGCAAAGGAATCAGAGTTTCTTAAGAGACGAATGGCTAGGAAATCATAAGATACAAAAAATTGTCGGTTAGATGTGAATGATCATAGGTTAAGTACTTACAGTAGATAGAATAATCGCTCATCTTCAAGTCTTAAAAGTATCAAAAAACTGAAGCGAAACTCCAAAAAAAAAAACTCTTCAGTTCGGTTTGAATCCATTTGATTTATTGAAACTGTAAAATCATTGCATCAACAAACCAAAAGTCCTTCCACTCCCGTGCAAACAGCAACGCCCAATCGTCCAAGGATCCAAAACACCCTTTCCTTAATCAGGGAGAAACCAAGACCATGATTCTAGTCAACCAAGGGACCCACGAGCCACGAGCCATGAGCCATGACCCATGGTATGGGGAATCTTCCACGTGAGTGCCGCTGAATGATCTGGCAACCGATTTGTAGTTTTCGAGAGCCCAATGGGCCGTGGGCCAGGGTCTTGTTTGCCAAGAGTATGCACGGTCTAAAAGGGTCAAGTTGTGGGCCATGGGTCTACTGCATCTACGCGGTTTTGGCCCGGGTGTTGTGGAACAGCACTCAACCTACTTGCTTCCTGCCATGTGGGTCCCGTCTGGCAGGTATTCCGGATCTTTTCTTTTGCTGGTCACATTATTGCCATTGAGTAGTCGGTCAGGGTACGTGCCTCCTCCCGGATTCGAATTCGGTGATATGCTAATGAGAAAGAGTCCACAACCATTAAGCTATCAATTACGGAAAAAAAAAATTTATTATTACTATTGAACCTAACGTTAAGGAATTATTAAGGGTTTTTTTTTTACTTGTATACTTAGATTCGTTTGTGTCTTGAAAACGAAAGGAAATAAAAAATATTAGTCAAAGAAAAACTAAAGAAAATAGAAACCAATGGAATCTATTTTCCGTTTGACTAAATTTTAGGTATTTGTGTTTATCATTGGAAACAAATAGAAACATGTTCCTATCTGGATTCTATCCTATGTCAATGGAAATGAAAGTCTTTTTGGCTTTTATAATATGAAAACAAATAGAAATCGTTTCCTTTTC
>JAMKQA010021526.1:0-18698 GCA_024699735.1 Posidonia australis | reverse complement strand
ACGGCGGGAGTTTCCCAACAGTAGTAGTTTCCCTAGATCTGTCTCTCCCAGATCTGCAAGGGGTTCGCGGCTGCTTCCTCATCGCCCGCGTCCCTGCCCTCACCGCCGTCGTCTCCCCCGTCCTCCACTTCACAAAGACAAGGTGAAACCCTAGAAGGGGCCCCGTCGCCCAGCACCACCCTCCTGCTTTTGCCACTGCGACCTCCACTCGTGCCTCCGGCTGCCACGTTCCTGTCTCGTCTTGCTGTGGGGGGTGTTGCTCCTCACGGTCGTGCACAGCAGGAGAGGATCCAGGGAGCTCGTGAGGGGTCTGAACGCCGACAGCTCCTTCGTCACGGCGGGAGTTTCCCAACAGTAGTAGTTTCCCTAGATCTGTCTCTCCCAGATCTGCAAGGGGTTCGCGGCTGCTTCCTCATCGCCCGCGTCCCTGCCCTCACCGCCGTCGTCTCCCCCGTCCTCCACTTCACAAAGACAAGGTGAAACCCTAGAAGGGGCCCCGTCGCCCAGCACCACCCTCCTGCTTTTGCCACTGCGACCTCCACTCGTGCCTCCGGCTGCCACGTTCCTGTCTCGTCTTGCTGTGGGGGGTGTTGCTCCTCACGGTCGTGCACAGCAGGAGAGGATCCAGGGAGCTCGTGAGGGGTCTGAACGCCGACAGCTCCTTCGTCACGGCGGGAGTTTCCCAACAGTAGCAGTTTCCCTAGATCTATCTCTCCCAGATCTGCAAGGGGTTCGTGGCCGCTTCCTCATCGCCCGCGTCCCTGCCTTCGCCGCCGCCGTCTCCCCCGTCCTCCACTTCACAAAGACAAGGTGAAACCCTAGAAGGGGTCCCCGCCGCCCAGCACCACCCTCCTGATTCTGCCACCACGCCGACAGCACAGATCATGCCACTGCGGCCTCCACTCGCGCCTCCGGCTGCCTCGTTTCTGTCTCGTCCTGCTGTGGGGGGTGCTGCTCCTCACGGTCGTGCACAGCAAGAGAGGATCCAGGGAGCTCATGAGGGGTTTGAACGCCGACAGCTCCTTCGTCACGGCGGGAGTTTCCCAACAGTAGCAGTTTCCCTAGATCTGTCTCTCCCAGATCTGCAAGGGGTTCGTGGCCGCTTCCTCATCGCCCGCGTCCCTGCCCTCGCCGCCGCCGTCTCCCCCGTCCTCCCCTTCCTCGCTGCTCTCCGCGCTGTCCCCTTTGCGGGGTTCGCGGCCTTCCTCGGTCTCTTCCTCGGGGTCGTCAGGTACCAGGCCTTCAGCAGGTACGTCCATTTCAACTTGATGCAGGTCGTCTTCGATGTGTTCCCTGCGCTCCCCACCCTCGCCTAGCGGGTGTTTGGGGTCCCGTTCGGGGGGGTCGAGTTCAAGAACATGGAGGTTGGGTACAGATCTGCCTCTCAGATTTGTCTCTCCCAGATCTGCAAGGTGATCGACAAGGGAGAAAAAGGGTCAGATCTACATCTCCCAGATCTCCCAGATCTCCCTCATCCTCCGTGCTATGCCTCCCCTCCGAGCTGCAAGGAACAGAATATGGCTCCTTCCTCTTCCAGATCTCCCAGATCTGCCTCTCGCAGATCTCCCAGATCTGCCTCTCGCAGATCTGTCTCTCCCTCCTTCTCTCCTCAGTCCGACCAGACTACGCCTTCTTGTAGATCTACGTCTAGCAGATCTACGCCTATTCGTTGGGACTTTCCTCCGCTTCCTCTCCTTCCTTTGGTTTATTTGGAAGGAAAGGAACAACAGAATTTTCAGGAGCATTTTCAATAGTAAATACATGATTGTTAATAATATTATATCTTTGACTATTTGCTGGGTTGAGTGTTTGGGTGTAGGTTTTGAAAAAATGAGATTCTGCATTCCTCCTCTTCCTTTCAGCACACTAGAGGCATGGAAATTGATTCTTTGGCTGCAAATTCTGAGCAGCATGCGGGAGATGAAAATGTGTCCACCCCTGCTCTTGTGGACGACAACACCCTTTGATTGGCCAAATTCTTATTGACCGTTGTTTTAACATATTTACTCTGATACTCTCTTTTAGATCTGTAATATTTTTTAAGCCTCAATACGTTAACTCTGTGCTCCTTACCTGTGGAGCTGTTTTACTGTAATATGGTCACAAAACTTGAACTTTTATATGTGCTTTGCTTTTAGAATATATAAAAAATAGATTACCGTTTTCAAAAAAAAAAAAGGATTCAATATCTGAACATGTGAAGTATCGAGCTTATTAGCAACATATGAATCTGAAAATATGATGAAACATACGACGTGTGATACCGAGCCTTTTTCTCCTAACGTGTACGTGTACGTTGCATCATGACATGGCTATCAACTTTTTTGAAAAATCACCAAGCTCCTCCTTATCACATTAGGTATTGATATTGAAAGGTGGATGTGTCATATGGACATGGGATCTCGTTTGCATCTAAATTTGGTACTGGATATAAATTGAGACATTCGACTCAAAAATGGAAATAAAAAACTCAACATCCCTTGATACATTTCTTTGTCGTTGGCTTAATGCCCAATAAACCTAAATAATAATCACTATCACAAATTTTATTCAGGATATGCAATATAATGAAATCTTGAATTTTAACTATCAGTGCATCACAGTGGCAATTTTCAAGGTTCGACGTTCGAATAGACTAGGGGGACCAAGGTTGGCTCATCCTAAGTGTTATACCATTAGACTTTAAAAAAAAAAAACTTAAATATCTCAAGTTCCAAATTTCCACAAAACAAAAGACGTGATCGTTTATATAATCTTTCTCTTTGGTATCAGAACAAAGTCATAATCAAGTTTGGGCATGTTTAAATTCCTCGAAGCGCAAAACGCAGCAGTACATTGTATTTTTCAGGGCTAGATAAAAAATAAACGATGACAGCGATAGCTGGATACACCAGTTCTTTTCCGCCCACGGGAAACCAAAGAGACCCTTGACACTTGCAATGGTAGATAACCGCATACCACGAAGAAAAATTGCCGGATTGACAGGAAGTGTCATTTTACCCTATTAGCCCCGAAGATGATTTTACAGAAGATAGTGGTTCCGCTCACAGTAACGTAAAGTGGGTAATTCCCAACTCAACACGAAGGGGTTTCAGTCCTGGCTCTTCCAACAAGCTAAATGCGGCAAAACCATAGTAGGAATGGTAAATATCTGGAACCCGATAGTCTGGGAACTTTTTGAAGCCACCATACTGGTTTAAGGTGAAAAGAATCAGTTAAGTGACCATAAAGAAACAAAACCGGACTAATAATGCACAGGTACTTTTATTGTAGTACAATAAAATTGCAGTACCTCGGATTGACAAGAAAGCAAAAAGGTGCGTAAAGCAACCTTGTTGAAAAAGTCTTCAGCTCTCAATAATTTCAAGACTCCAAAAACCCTGCACATTAACGAGCAAGTTCTCATAATAAACTTGAATGTATTGTGTATTCGGATCGTCCGATCTGCTTACCAGAATGCATAACACGTATCACTGTCCTTGTTTCCTCTACCTTGGAATCCACCATCAACTGCTTGCCTCTACAAAAAAGGGAGCTTTTTATTTCAGTGAATAGAATCAATGCATTATTCATTTTCACAACTACGCCAGGAATAATTTAAGTAATTCATCTCTCTTCAGCCATCTTTCACAAATCACTGCACTAATAATTTATGTTTCATCCTATATAGGAGTGCATTACATAACCTTCATACTCGTGAGATAGGTTTTGTTTGGTTAATAATAAAATCATGAATCAAACCATATTAGACCATTAAAGTTAAACTGCACATTCGTAGCACACCAAGTATGGTAATTGAGTTTGAAACATCATTCACTAAACTACACTAGAGTGCAAATCCTCCAAACAAAATTTAGAAATTTTTCTATAGAATAAAGAATAAAGCTCGACTTGTAAAACTATTGAAACTTGCAGCTTAACTAAATATACTAATTAAACTCAAAACATCATTCATTTTCATGTGAAGAAAATAACATATTTACATAAGAACAGCCAAATAATGAAATTGTTAGAGTTAATTGTTTTATTAGTTAGTACTTAGATAGGTTAATGGATCTTGTGGATCCATATATCCTATGTGGCTTATATTATGATTTGTATTCTTTGATTTAATTATGCAATTTAGATTATTTTTCTCTACATGGTAATAGAGCAATAGGTTGTGTCCTAGAATACATTTTCTATAGGCTATAGCCACCACCGAACAGCCTGTTGACATCAGCAGACACCGACATTTACTGCAGTTGCTGATTTTTGCTTCTCCAAGTCTTCCACCTTCTCCAAGTCTTTACTCATCATTTGTAGAAACCCTAGCATTGTGTTAATTTTTTTACGTATGTGGCAGAAATCTACAAGATCTGTTGACTCATTTGTTGGGATTGTGATCATATATGGAATGTGTTCGTTGTTTGTTGGGTTTGATGTTGTCGTCTTCATCTACCCTCAATATTTGTATGTTTGCTGAGACCACCGTCAAGTTAAATGGTCCAAATTATGTTTTACGGTCACAGTCTTTCAATAGACATGGTGGCTTCAATGGGCATAGTGAGAATGGTGGACATGGTGAACAATTTACATGCACGTTTTGTTGGCGTGTGGGTCACATTGTTGGTCATTTGTTGGGACAAGCATGATAAACCAACCAATGTTGCATACAATGCCAAGTCAGATTCTCCATAGGATTCTACAGATGTTGTTAGTTTGACACGTGGAATTATTTACCTCTACCATTACTATACCAACTCCTATGACTATTGTTGTACAAACTTCAGGTACTACTACCAATATGACCTCCAATTCGTCTTGGCTAATAGATTCAGGTGTGTTTTCACATATGACCGGGGTTTTTTTTTCCCTTTGCTTGACATTTATTGTGTTCACACCCATCACTGCAAATGATTCTAGTTCTCCTATCTATGGTATAGGGATGATTCACTCTTCCACCCTTCCTTTTGAACAAATATATATAATTTGTTCCTAACTTTCCAATTAATTTATTATCTATCAGTAAAATCACCAAAGATCTTAATTGTTGTGTAACCCTTTTTCCTACTCATCGTGTATTTTAGAATCTCCAAATGACAAAGAGGATTGGTGGAAGGTAAAAGGTTGGTGAAATGTACTACTTAGATGCCCCACCTTATACTATTCATGCATGCTCATCATAGGTGTCTTTTCTTCAATGGCACCTTCGTTTAGGTCGTCTACTATTGAAAAGCTTAAGAAGATTGTATCTGTTAGCTCGTCGGCTTGTCAGTTAGGTAAACATCATATGTCATTCTTCCCATCTAAAGTTGAAAAACGATGTTCTTCACCATTTGAGTTAATCTAGTGTGATGTTTAAGGACCTTGTTGGTTTTAGTTTGTATATAGTTTTCGTTATCTCATTACATTTGTGGATGATTATACTAGAACGACTTGGATGATTATACATTTGTTATCTCGTTACATTTGTATTTAGTTTATATCATCAATGCGTCAATTGGCTTGCGGTTTGTAGAAACCCTAGCATTGTGTTAATTGTTTTTCATATGTACCAAGCATCTACAAGGTCTGTTGATTCATTTGTTGGGGTTGTGATCATACATGGAATCTGTTTGTTGTTTGTTAGGTTTGATGTCGTCGTCTTCATCTACCCTCAATATTCGTAAGTTTGTTGGGGCCACTGTCAAGTTGGATGATCCAAATTATGTTTTATGGTCACAATCTTTCAATAGACATGGTGGCTTCAATGGAGGTAACGGGTGTGGTGGACATGGTGAACAATTTACACACATGTTTTGTTGTCGTGAGGGTCACACTATTGCTTGTTGCTGGGACAAGTATGGTAAACCAACCAAAGTTGCAAACAATGCCTTGTCAAATTCTCCATAAGACTTTATAGATGTTGTTACTTTGACACGTGTAGAATTTGATAAACTCCAATTATTTGCCTATACCACTATTATACCTTCTCCTATGATTATTGTTGCAAAAACTTCAACACTACCAAGGTTCCAAAAATTGACATGTGTCGACGAAATTGTACCGACACGTGTCAATCTTGCAAAATAGGGAAACAACATGTACAGATAAATCAGGAATTACTAAGTTTCGATGGGAACATCGGAGGCGTGTCGGGCAAGTCAACTGACCTTGCTATTTTCAAAGCTTTGAAAACACTTGTCGTCCAACATGCCTATTTTTTTATGCCAACGCAGATGTCATAGGCATCTTCTTAGTCTATTGTCTCCTCATTTTTCAATCTTCTGTTTTTCTTCTCTACTATCTACTGCACGGGTTATCTACATGGGTGAACAATTTTCTCCATTGTTGAAGCTCTCTCCCTCTTCTTCAAAGCCGACTACTACTTGATCTCACATCCCTCTTTTCCTTAGATACGCTTAGATTTTTTGATTTTGCGGTAAATTCCATGCTTTTTTTGTGGGTTTTGCTTTTGTTTCATGTAAATCTTAGGTAGTAACACTTATATCTTTTGTTTTGATGTTGATCTTAGGTATATTACAAATACCTACCATAAAAATACATAAATTTCATGTTTTTGTATATAATTTTTTCATTTTTTCATTTTTTTTGTATTTTAATGTTAATAACCTGATATTATATAGATCTAACCTAATAAAGGTAAATTTAACCTAAAAATTCTATAAAATCAATAAAAATCAGTAAAATATTTATAACTTCAAAAAAAAATCAGAAATTCAGAAAATTTTGAAAATTTTGAAAAGAATTCAGATATTTTGTAAATAAGCTAAAAAATGAGGAACATAATGAAAAGTTGAAAAAATGAAAATATTTTCAAATTTTTGTAGAAAATCAGGAATAATATTAAATGTACAGATTATTAAATAAAATACCTCAAAAAATTGTAAAAATCATAGAAATTTTTTTTTAAAAAAAGGAAACATATTTTAAATGCATGAGTATTTTTTCATATAATTAAACTCATTTAGCCTTTTGTTTCGGTTTAAACAATATCGAGTTTTGATGGATATCAAAGTAATGGAAGTAAAAATAAAAAGAGAATTACTAGATCTTATAATTTAGGATGATTGCACAGATATGTTATAAACAACAATAAACAGAAAATAGAATGCAAGTACTATGAGAAGAGAATGATGAGTGAAAGTACTACAAGATTGAAGCAGCACCTTATTGACAGATACAACAATGTCAACAGTGCAAGTCATGCTCAACTATTGTTCGTGATCAGATGAAAGAGTTACTAAAATACATAAAATCTAAGAAAAATGATTGATCGAAAAAAGATAAAAGATTTAAGAATGTTCTATTTAATGAATGACAAAATGAGTCTATCCTCGTAGTTAAAATACGATGTATCCTCCAGATCGTTAAACTCAAAAAGAGAGTAACATGTACAGGAGAATTATAATGAAGTTAAGAAATAAAGAATGACATAAAAAGCAAATACAGAGATTCCATGATTCTGAAAGTGTCTTTAGTAGTAGGGGAAGTGACAATAACAGTGCATAGAAAGATAAGAATAAAGATATTACAGGAATGTTTAGAACGTATAGTTAAAGGTATGACAATCTAGATTCAACAATAAGTATAAACGAAAAGTCAAAGTAAAAGACTATCAAGGACATATTTGAAAATGCAAAAGACAAAGTTAATCAAGCTATTGCTAAATATATGCTTTTCAATGCTATTTCGACGAATACCACAAAGAAATCGTATCTACAATATATACTTGATGTAACAACTAGATAAGGTACAAAAGTAAAAGCACCAATTGACCATGAGATAATGAATAAGTACCTCAAATCAGAAAATGAAGAGTTAAAAAGCTGCATTAACAGCTTGAATTAACAATGACTGACTTATGAGATCACTATTATGTGTGATGGTTGGATAAGTATTATCAAAAAATAAATCATCAACTTCATGATTTACCGTGATAGCCACATAGTTTTTTTTGAGTCAATTGATGCTTCTAATGTTATCAGATATCATAAATACCTTTATAAGCAAATTATAGAAGTCGTTAAACAAGTGGAATCGTTAAATGTAGTTTAGATTGTCACTGACAATGACAATAATTTCAAAAAGACCAATGAAAAAATTATGTCAAAGTATTCTACTTATTGGACACCATGTGCTGCTCATTATATTAATCTGATACTTAAGGACTTTAGAAAAACCAAGTTGGTGGAGGAGGCTGTTAGAGAAGCTAAGGTTGTAACAAATTTTATTTACAACTACTCCTATCTATCGACCTTTATGAGATCACTTAAGTGTTATAGTGGTAACTTGATTTGACATGGAATTACTTGATTTGCAATAAATTATATTGCTTTCGAATCAATGATTGATAAAAAAAACAGACTAAAGTACAGGTTTAATACAAGTATGCTATAAATATCAAAAGAATGACACTCAATTGGTAGAAGAATAAACTCTATAATTAATAACCAATTTTTTGAGAGGACACTTAAAAGATAGTTAACATAGTGAAGTCAATTTTGAAGATTTTTCACTTTGTAAAGGGTGATAAGAAACCTACAATGGATTTTTTTTCTTTGAGACAATGAAGTTGACAAAAGATATTGTGAATGATGAAGTATACAGATCTTTAAAGGAATACTTGAAAATTATCGAAAAAAGATGGCTCAAGATGCTTCTTCACCATTTACATGAAGCTGGTAAGTAATTTGATATATAGAATGATATTTTTTCATAATTATATTTACATTATAATTAATTGCTCGAGATGTTGTGAATGATGCAGTAGCATACTATTTGAACTTCCAATACCATTATGAACTCAGAAATCGTATTAATTTATTAACTTCTATGAGAATGATGATAAAGAAATTAAAGCTAAATGTGAACATTCAAGTACAAGCCTTGAATGAAATCAAATACTTTAAAAACCAAATGTTAGGATTTGGATATCCTCAAGTAATTTGTACTCATAAATATCATTTATTTTATTTCATAACATTACATCATAATATGGGTAATAAACTAATAATCTAATATCATATTTTAGATAAATGGTGAATGTTCAATGAAACAGATGCTCCATATTTGAGGAAAATTACAATAAATATTTTATCTCAAACTACCAAGATACGAAAAAAATTGAAGTACATTTAATTTTGTCCATACAAAAAAGAAGAAACAGATTAGGAACTCAAATATTAAATGATCTTGTATTTGTACATTATAACATGAAGCTAAAGATGAAACATATCAAAAATGGAGAAGATCAGGACCATTTGGACCTAATGGATTTGACATATATATACAACAAGGACAAAGATGAGAATTAGTGGTTGCAAGAAAATAAATAACCAGTATTAAATGAAGAATATGATAGACTAAGCTCAAGAATTACTGTTGAAATAGACATTGATGTTGAAGAATACATGAGTTCATCAGGACATCAGAACTCCAAGCCTAGGTAGTAAGAATGATACAAATGATTTTGCATAATGATGATGATGAAGGTAGTGACAATAGACATGTGGCTTAACCTAAAGACCTATGAGAAGAAAGTCAAAGACCACTTAATCCATTCACAAAGGAAGATAAATTCACATATGTCACGCAAAACGAACATCATTGAGTCAAACAATCATCAAGTCCTAAACCTTTGTTATATCATTATAAAAGAAAACCTTATGCATACACAGTAAAAGATTCAGATTCTTGGAGTAGTCATACTAAGAGAAGTTTATTAATGTCACTTGACTCTTTGAATATTTATAATACTATAAACTCTTATGACTACAGCTTTTTTGGAGATCATTCTTATGTGTAATCAAATTATAACCTTGAAAGTGGATGGACGAAAACTTCATCTTCCTATGTTCCAAACCAACAAAGTAAATGAGATATGAATTCCATCTTTAACTATATACCACTACAAGCAGAATATGAGCAACAACCTTATCAATGCCCTCTAAGTCAAAATTACATCCCTTAATAGCTTCAACAAGTATTTATTCCACAATATCCACTAATAGGGTTCTTGATCCAATCGCCACTATCACAGTATCACTATTATATTACTGAATACCAAATATACTGTAGTCATATGTCATGCAACAATTACGTGTTGTGGAGAGTCTCAAATTCAACTATAAATTCATCATAACCACAACATAGTTGAAGATTTTGATGAACCAAGACATTCTTTTTGGTATTAAGTATATATAAGATAATTTTTATTAGTACTTTTGTTTTTAAACATTTATTAAATATTTTTACGCATTATTTATACTTCAAGATATTTGTATTAAGTCTATGTAGCGTATTTCAATGTGATACATGTTTAAAAAGTTGATCTAAAAAGTCTTAGATGTAGATTATTACTTATTTTAACTTATCCTAGAGTTTTAAATCAAAATTCAAAGTTTTTTTACCATTTTCATAATTTTTTGTAAATTTACCGTATCTTCACTGACATTTTCACCAACGCCTGACATATTTTTTATTTTTGTCGGACTAAAGTCTGATGTAAAACCAACATTTGAAACCTTGGACACTACTACCAACAAAGCCTCTAACTTGTCTTGGTTAATAGATTCAGGCAATCGATTTTTGTTTTCCTCACTTGATACTTAATGTATTCATCCACCTGTTATTGCTGCAAATGATTCTAATTCTCCTATCTATGGTATAAGGATGATTCACTCTTCCACCCTTTCTTTTGAATGTGTTTTTTGTCCCTAACTTTTCAATCAATTTATTATCTATCAATAAAATCACCAAAAATATTAATTATTGTGTAACCTTTTTTCCTATTCATTGTATGTTTCAGGATTTCTAGATGATTATACAAGAATGACTTGAATATATCTTCTTAAGGATAGATCTCAAGTTCCTTTTGTACTTCAAAAAATTAATATTGAAATAAAAAGTCAATTTCCTTGTTCAATTTGTTGTTTTCATACTAATAATGCATTAGAATTTATGTCTAAAGAATTTACAATTTTTTGTCTTCTAATGACATTATACATCAAACATCGTGTCTTGATACCTATTAAGAAACTAATGTGATTGAGAGAAAATTATGTCATATTTTAAATGTATGTACTTTGATGTTTTATGTACATGTTCCTAAACTTTATTAGAAGATGTTGTTCTTATTGTTTGTTATCTTATTAAAAGGATACCTTCTCTTGTTATTAATAACCATACTTCTATTAGTTGTTTGTCTCATGATATTGTCTTATTTTACGTCACTTGTATTTTTTGCTATACCTTTTTTGTGCATGATCTGGGAACTAACTTTGATAAATTCTCCATATACAATAAAGTACATAGTTTTAGGGTGTTCTCATCTTTGAAGGCGTTATCATTGTTACAATCCTCACTTGTAAACAATATGTAAGTGCTACTGTTACCTTCTTTGAGAATACACTTTGATATTTTTGCTATTCCCAGTGTATTAGTTGTTCCAAGTTCACCCGTTGCTCCTAATGCACCAACTGTTCCTTATGTTCCTTTGCAAGTTTAAGTTGTTCCTTATATTCTTTGCTAGTTTACTTGAGACATAGTCATTAACCACCAATTTCACTTGCTCCACCACTTCGAACATCTAATTGAAGTTCTCACGATTCTTTTATTGCTATCTGAAAAAGTAAAAGTTCTTGTACATAACATCCTATCTCTAACTATGCTTCTTTTGGTAATGTTTCCCCTTCCATTCGCCAATTCACCTTTTCTTTGTCTTCTTTGTTTATTCCTAGGACATATAAAAAGGTGAGTGCAAATCCTACCAAATTGCAATGAATGAAGAAATATCTCTTCTAGAGGGGCATGGGAATTAATGGAACCTCTTGGTGTAGTTGTTGTTTCTTGTAAATGGGTGTTTACAATAAAATACCAATTAGATGCAACAATCAACAAGTTCAAGACTAATCTTGTTGCCAAAGGATTTACATAGATGTATGGTGTAGACTTCTTGAAACTTTTTCTCATATTGTCCGCATCAATTTTATTTGAATTCTTGTTCCAATTTCAGTTGCAAAATCTTTACCAATTTTTCAACCAGATGTCAAGAAAACTTTTATGTATAGAGATTTACATGACTTTGTTTATGAGTAACTTCCAAGGTATATTACTCAAGGAAACATTGGAAAAGTATGCAAACTAAGAAAAATTATTTATGAACTCAAGTAAAGTCCACGTACGTGGTTTGAAAAATTCACACTACTTAAATACCACTATTTAGTAAATAAAGAGTGATTTGCATGACTTCTGGTAAAGCCAACTAATGGTGTATGTGGATAATATTCCTGTTGGAAATGATCCTATGGGTGTTAAAGAGACAAAACATCTGAAGAAGTGTTTGTAACAAAGGATCTTGGTCAGCTGTGATATTTTCTTAGCATTGAAGTAACTTGTGGCAAATAAGGACTGATTCTTTCGCAAAGAAAGTATGCGATAGATTTACTACAATAAATTGAAATGTTAAGTGTCATACTTGCTACAACCACTAGATCCTTGTTATGATCAGATGATGAAGAGCATTTTACTAATAAAAAACGATACAAACATTTGATTAGAAAACTAATTTATCTCATGGTCACTACGTGATATTACCTTTATTGCTAATGTGGTCGATCAGTTTACAGAGAATTCCAAAGTATGTCATTGAGAAGTTGTTCTTTGTATTCTTCACTATGTGAAGAAATATATCGTAATCATAGTCATTTAGATGTTATTGTCTATTCTGATGCTAACTATCTATCAACATTCTACTACTGGTTATTATACTTTTATTGGGGATAATCTTGTCTTAGAGTAAGAAACAAAATGTGATGTCACTATCTAATGCTAAGGTTGAATACAAGGCTATGGCACATACTACTGGAGAACCGATGTGATTGAAAATTCTTCATTAGGATATTAACGTTCCTTACAGTGAATCCAAGACAATGTTTTGTGATAATCAAGCAATCATCAAAATAACAAGCTAAAGTTTCATGAACGTACAAAACATGTCGAAGTTGATTGTCACTTTATTCGTGAGGTTGTGATGAATGAAAAGATTTGTATACCATTTTTGTGAAGACTGCAAACATTTTCACCAAGGCCTTGGTGTCACACCTTTTTTTCTTCGACACTAGAAAATCTAATGTGCGGCACTATGTTCATTCTAGCACCAACCTCAGTTTAGCCTCTCTATAACAATTCACCTACACATGCACAACAAAGGAAGACACGAGGTCTTGAAGAAACACTCCTTCCTTTCTATTTCACTTATAGAATACTTTGATCACAAGCATGGTAATAAATGTCTATGCGTGTCACCGAAATTTCTCCGACACGTGTCTTATTTTCAATTTACCGACATGACTCCGACACGATATCGAAATAGAAGTTTTCTGAACAAATGTAAATTTTTTTTACTGTGTTTCCACCGACACGATTCCGACATACCGATATTTCCCCGACACGTGTCTATTTTTCAACTTATCGAAGTCCGATATGAAATCGACATTTAGAACTATGATCACAAGGTCATGAAATAAGACACAACACACACTCGTTGTCCTTCTTCCGCATGCCTACACATATTCATACACGATTACACAAGTACTCAGAACTCGTGCCATCAAGTCCCAATTTTAACTCCACTTAAAGCTGCGATCATTGCTTCCTTGCGTGTACGTGTTTTAATGAAGTTTGACTGTAACGGCAGCTATTGACCTGCGCACTCTATGTGCACTTGAGCTCTTCACTTGCACACACTTAAGTGCATTGAAGCACTTTCACTTGCACGTACTATTGTGTATTGAAGCTCCTTCATTTGCACGCCATCAAGTTTCTTGATTCCCGACTTTAACTCCACTTAAAGCTTGTGCATGCACAACTCCTTCAATGTTCACATCACTGTGTCAGTGCACCAATCAACCTACATGCGACTCGCTGCAAGCACTGCTTATACACGTCCTGTGCAATCAAGGCTAGCACATGACCCGCCGGGTCACATGCTCCTACTTCGTCTGCCTTGGTCAATGCTCACTTATGACACACCTTGGTCAATGCTTTACGTACAACCCATTTGATTAATATAGGTGCATGACCCACCTGGTCTCTCTCATGCATTCACTTGCTGCGATTGTGTAATGGTTGCACAACCCTTCTATGCTTGTTTCTCGCGCTCATGTCCTACGTGGCACTTCCGTGCCTGTGTGCCATGCGACTTTCCTATCTCCCAGCACATGCTTCTCCTCAGACCTTCACCAATCCTTACACATTGGTCTATGTCTTGGCATTATTATCACATCTTAGCCTAAGGTTCAGTCCTCACATGTACCTCTTCATGTGAACCTCATTCTTGGCTCAAGGTAAGGAGAGTGACATTTAAGATCTCAACGCTTTTCATTATTATGTAGCAAGCTGAGCATAATAGATATATATGCTCCAGTATAGAAGGGAGAGTTAGAGTAAATTATTTATTTGTTACTAGTTAAATGACTTAATGAATCTTGTAAATCCATAAACCATACGTAGTTATACACATATGCTTTGTACTTTTTGATTTTATTATACAATTTAGATCATTTTTCTCTATAGACATATTCATGCAACCAAGCCATCATCTTGGTGGAAGCTGCGTTTTTATCTAACAAGATGATGATGACTAGGGTTGCAAATAGATCAAATATGGATCTGATATGCGCTTTACTATATTCGCATTTGTTTAAAATTTTCAAATACAGATACAGATACGAATATGTACACCATATGAAAATTGAAAACCATATTCAGAAAAATCCATATTCAAATATTTTTCAGATATTTGTCGAATATTGAATATGTAAGAAAATGGATACGGATCAAATTCCAATATGTAAAAAAATAAATTTTAGTAGAATATAGTACATTTATATCGGTATGGTAATTCTTAAACTATAGACCTACAAGATAAATGTCAATTTGATAAAATATAATGACAAATATATATCTCATAAGTAGTAAATCTACAATGACCAGAAGTATAGAAAATGGAGTCCATATGGAGTAATATGTCATTTACCATCATAATACAGACACTTTTCAATATGGTAATTTATTTCCATATTCAAAAATAAGTATAAGTAAAATGATAATCAAATTTCAAATGAATACGTGATAAAATGAAAAAAAATCAATTACAAATATGTTTTTTAGTTAATAAATAAATTAATATAATATTTTTAATAATAATTATTTGTTCTAATTACAAATATTGGACAATAATATTTATTTTATATTATTACAATAAGTTAATAATAACATAATAAATATTTTAGATGTATATTTTTGCATCATTGGTGCAATGGTTAAAGCTTTTGTCTGAGGAGAAATGACATGTGTTCAAATCAAAGGAAATACATTTTTTATAGATTTATAAAAATTAAAAAAACCTGAATATTTGTATTCATATTCGGAAAATATAACAACATCCAAATTCATATTCAGAAAATCTTATGAGTCATTATTCGTATTCGTATTCATATCCAACTGAATGTATAAAACAAATATCTATATTCGAGAAAATCCGGATTCTGTCCAAATATCCGGATCTGTATATTGCACCCCTAATGATGAGCATCCAAAGAGTAGAATGCAAGAACAAAAATGGCATCGTACAATCATAGGTCTAGATTAGTGTATGTTACAAAATTTAAATCAGAAGAGCAAATCACCTGTAAAGCCCACTCAAGTAGTAATGGAATGTCAATGCCAGAAGATGCAGTGGATTTAGACAAAGGATCTGCCTCTATAAAGCCCATGAGTTGAAGAGCTGCGACTGCACAAAAAGTAGCTCCACCTGAATCACTAAGTCAAATGTGGATGTTAAGTTTCGAACAAAAGATATCCTACCATGATTTTAGAGAAAGAAACACAAATGAATCCAGGAGAAAGAATTCCCTCAAGTTAAGCACATATAAGCTAGCATCCCTCGGATTGCAGAAAAAATCAGCCTATAAATGCCTATGAAGTCTGCATTAAATATGGATAAATGCAAATTCTAGAAATAAACGGGTATTAGATGGATGCTGATGAAGATTTAAGAATCATTTTTTTAGACCATATTCCATGCAAGGTGATTGTTCAATCTCAGCATGATAATCCACATATCAAGGCATACACTTACCATGAGATTCTGAGCCTGGTACTAAGCCAAATCCACCATCATAGGACTATAGATAAAAAAGAGGAGCATATGATCAAATTGCATGGTAAAAAAAAAAATACACCTAAAGGAGAAATATAAAAAGGTCCAAGAAACTATATCAACCTGACATGCAGAAATATATTCCCTGGCTTTTTCTTTGTCCATTCCTCCCCAATTGCTTAACAGGGAGCAAATGGCAGCTGAGACATTGTGCAAACAATGAGATTATGCGTCTATTTTCGAGAAAGAACAGCAAAATATGATGATAAATGTTTACCAGCACAATATACAAATCGAAGATCCTTTTCGGCTCCTATGCAAATTGGCATAAAGCTGTCAAGAGAGATGCTTTAGTAGGTATAAAATTTTCTTATCGTGATAAAAAAGGCATCCTGTACGTTCAATCTAACTTGCAAAAGATAGAACACTTAGCTTCCCTTCATTTATCAATGCTCAACAATACTAAAAAATAAAGCCGCAAACGTACCTTCCATCTGGCTGCTGAAGACTTTTCATTGATATCACAATTGTATCAGAATCAAGATTTGACATGTCGTACCCAATAATCTTCAATATGGCTAGGGCTGAATATGTACTTGCTAAGTGACTCCCGTTGTAAGATAAAACCTGCTGTGGTGAGAGCAGACATATATACTTGCGAAAAAGAATTAGAAATAATTAAATAAACTCACATATGTTCTTGTGAAAAACAATTAGATATAAGATCACATAAAAGAACAAAGATAACCTAGCAGATACCTTTGTATCATGTGCTGGAAACTGAGAAGTTCTGGACCCATGGAATCCATAAAATTGTTCTGAAGAAAAACAAAATATCAGTTGAACAACATTCCGGAAAAAAGGATAAAAGTGATAATATACCATTCACAAAGAGTTGTTACTTTAGAAAAATTCATACCAATATTAACATTAGTATTATTTTCTGGATGCGCTTGAAATGATAATACCCAATTTGCAACTTGATCTTTGTCAACCTAGATTACAGAAAAATTATAAACCCAAAAGAGTAGTTATTCAAACAAGAAGAATAAGAAAAGAAAGATAGAGAGACACACCCTGACTGAATACGAACAGTCAAGAGTAAGAATGCAACAAACCAACCATCTGTGTGTGTGTGTGATTAACGAATGCATCAACAATTTAACATTAGGGGTAAAAACATAACAGCAAGTGTTGAGTCAGTGTAATCGATATCCAATAATCTTCTTCACTTACATGCTTTTGTCTTTAAAAATTAATTTCTACACTGCGCTGAACTTTTCTGTGTTCCATAAAAAAATCTGCAATTTTTTTGTTAACATCAAGTGATTTCTAACGACCAGATGCACGGTCATGCCTAATAATGCAAACCAACCAATATGCTACCAATCTCAAGCCAACGACATCATGGCTACCTAAACCCAAACGCAAATATACCTCACAATTTTCAGTGCCAAACCAAACCCAACTCCTTAAATACTATAAAAACCCCTGATTCCCTTGAATTTCCACAATTCTGCATCAAATACTAGTCCTTATTACGATAGAAAAGGCTGGAAGAACACAAGAATATCTAGTACAACAAAAGCTGAAGGACCGATTCCATTCCCGTACCCGATCTAGGGCGCCGAGGATATCGAGGCCGGAGATGATGAAGTAGGCGAGCGTGAGGTGGTTGATCTCCTGGTCCTGGTACGCCGACGGAAGCAA
The DNA here is from genome assembly GCA_024699735.1 of Posidonia australis. Lineage (NCBI taxonomy): Eukaryota > Viridiplantae > Streptophyta > Magnoliopsida > Alismatales > Posidoniaceae > Posidonia > Posidonia australis. The sequence continues at coordinate 841 of JAMKQA010021526.1, read as the reverse complement.
CTGGTACTTCATCTCCATCAACCGAACGTGGCTCTCGACGTCGAAGAACCCGAAGGCGCCACCCTCGTCGTCGGAGGAGGAAGAGTCCATTGGCGAGGGCAGAGCGTTGCACTTCGATCACTGGCCACAGCAAGTGATGGAATTCGGGCGGGCCGGGCCGGGTCCGGCCTGTTGCAACAAACCATGGGCCAGGCACGGCCCATGGCATGTGGACTGGGTTTACGGACCGACGGGTCGGACCAGGTCGGATCGGTCCATTGGATTTAAAAAAAAATTAATAAAAAATTATTATTTTATTAATAAAAATTTTTTTGAAATACAATAATTTTTTTACATAAAAAATACAAAAGATATTTACATCATTTGTTTTACTTTTTTTTTTCAATTTTTACATCAAGAATTATTCATTTGGGGAGTTTGTTCTGTCTGTTGAAGTTGATGTCGCATCATCGTCTTCTTCTGATTCAGACTTCAAGCTCAATCCTTGAAAACGATCAACCGCATTGTACCAATCTTTTAAACAGACGAAGGCTTCTATAGACTTCTCTAATAATCTACATCTTTTATCATTTAATACTTTTTTTCCTGCAAAAAATGCAGATCCCGATGCCACAGTTGACGTCGGAATCGTTAGTAAATCTTTTGTCATTTTTGCAACTATAGGAAACCTAATAACTGTAGTAGACCACCAATTTAATATATTTAAGTTATCTATTTCTAAATCACTAAACGCAATTGGGGATTCTAAATAATTATCTAATTCATTATTTGTACTTGATTTTATATATTTTTCCTTTTTTTTATTTAATCTACTCCATAAAGAACTACCACTACTACTACT